>CABEEJ010001832.1:88343-133938 GCA_901482245.1 Timema douglasi
TGATTTAGCCACCCCCCCCCCATGGAACATCATGTAAACATTAGGGCCCCCCCCCCCTCTTAACAGGCTATGTGGTTTGTGGATGACTCCTTATCAAACTCGTGATCACACCAGGTGTTGCCGGGCTATTGTGTGCAGATCAGACAGCAGGGAAGAAGGGTAACATTTTGTTCCCACACCCCCTTTCTCTCGTCCTTTCTCTAGGGCGTTGTTCTAAAATCTTTAATATTTTCTAAGCATGTGCGGGAAAGAAATGGGGTAGGAGGTCGTCTTTACGTTTCCCCGGGGTTTAACTAGTCAAGACTAGAGCGTTGACTTTTAACTCTGAACTTACTCCCTTGGTCGGGTGTGGCAGAGGACTACCCAACTTAGCCTGTTTCTTTAGAAGACTGTGTTGAATTAGAAAATATTGTTTCCCCTGTGTTTATTTCACTGCGAGGGACGATATGGTTGCTTGGGGAAACACCCTTTTCATGAAGGTTTACACTTCTTCTCACCTCTCCAGAGTGTGGTTGGGGTTGGTTGGGGTTGTAAAGTGTGTCAACAATCCCATGCTGGTTTATACAGATAGCTTTTAGGATATTACGTTCCAAATTTGGAAATAAATAAATTCAGAGCTGAGGTTTAAACTATATATTTTTGTATTAGTGTGTCATTGATGTTGTTTTAATAAGATATTCAACTCACACTCCACCAGCTTCAGTGGCCGAACGGTCTAGGGCGTCGCTCTCGTGTTAGACTGGACTGCTGATGACAGGGATATCGGGGTTCAACTTCTTGTCTAGCCTACTTGGGGTGGTCTTTCCTTAGATGGTTTCCCACTCTTCTTTCACGCAAATGGGGTTACAGTCTGTTCACGGTAGGAATTGTTTTCTGAAAGGCCTTTTTCCTACCAGAAATCTATTATATAATAGAATATTGGTAGTAAAAAAGACCTTTCAGAGAGCAATTCCTACCGTGAATGGAATATAGATTACCTTTAAAATGCTTCCTTCCCTAGCCCTACCCCTATAGAATAATTATTTTTTTATGCGTTTAGCCTGATTAGGTAGTAAGACGTGGTGAATAAAACTTGCCCTTTCTGGCCCTACTGATCGTATCAGTCAGTACATGCTCTCTAACTATATCGACCTTTGAATATACATGATATCCAGTGCTCGAAACGTTAATTCATCATTGTAGAAGAGAATGCCTCAATTTTACCTTTGTTTATTGTCTGTGTTCCATGAGTCGAACCCATGATCTTAATATGCTCTTAAGAAGTCAGGCTGCCGACTCTTTAACCTCTGAGCTTAGAGCAATCCCCAATAAATCTGGTTTGATTAGACCGCTAGCTACCTGGGTAGTTTATCTTTGCTTTTGGTGACTTCTATCAAGGCTAAAGGGAAATTAAAGTGTGAATTAAAATAAATACATCAGCTTTCGTCTTTAAATAAGAGATAAATCCACAAGGACGAAGTGATGTACCAGATAGAGTAACGAACCCTAGTTTCTCGTGTCGCCAAAGTACGTCACACTGACCGTAGCTCCAATCCGGTTGGTTACTATAAATCATTAAATTATTTCAGACTCCGCCAGACATCCAATCAAAGACTCTGAACTGTGAAGCCGCCCGCTCTTACCACTTGGAGGAATACTCCCACCTGCTCTAATAGTGTCGTTCGTAGTCTTGACTCTTAATAAGCGGAGGATTGTCTTTTTCAATTTCTCTAGTTGGTGTTAGCCCTCGCCATCGTTGGAACAGCCTTTGCTCGTCTGACAAGAGAGAGCTGCGAAGCGTGCTGGCACAGTGATCCAATTAGGAAATCTGATATATCCCCCCATACCCTCTTCTGCCTCTATACGGTCCACGTACCCGATACGCTAACGAACCGGTCTTTACCGAGGCGTAGTCTGCTCAAGCAAGTAATTAGCGTTAAAACAGTTTTTTTAATCGCAATCAAATGCAATAGTTTTGTGCATCTATAGTATAAACATACTATTTACTTTTTAATACTCATTTTGAACACTTACAAATCAGTTGGCTAAATTTTTCTCTTCAAGCCATCATGCAAGGCAGTTTTTTAAAAACCTTGATACCATACAAATTGGATTTAACAAACAAGATCGCCCGATCCCATTTTCCGTTTCCAACATATATGTTAATAGAGTTGGATTTAAATACTAATAATGATTAATATATTTTAAGTCTCAAAATTTTATTTAAATTTCATCCAACGTTGTGTTAGTATTTATAAAATGTCTACAGGATATGTGCTTGTGTAAATCCTTCAGCGGTACAAAAAACCGAAAAGGGAATATTTGTTTATGTGGGTCATAGCATCCTAAAACATTATTTTAACTCTTAATTTTTATTATCTTTCCAGGTGAGTTAATTGACCGCATGCGCGGCATACTTACGTCTTACCAGTGAGGAGTGATTCAACGAAGGAGGTAATTAAATTTCATTTTTCACCACAATAGTTCAATAAAGTTACATGGCTGTCAGAGGTTTTTTAAACATTTGTTTAAGTTTGAAAACATATTAATATTTTTTCCAGAATCCAGAATAATATATGCAAAATTGCGAATTTTTTCAACACACTTTATTAGTGTCTCTCTTTCTTTAAGAAATAAAACCTTTTTTATGTCACTAGTTTTTCCTCTCTACTACTTTACACAATGAACGGTAGATTTAAGTGTAAAAAAAAGAAGTTAATTCTAGCGCTTCACTAGCTTTGTTTTGCGTGAAGGGCCATTTCTTTTTATGGAAAGATATTAGCTTCTACAGATTGAAATACGTACTTTGCAATAGTTTAAAAATAATGGATATACTTTTTATACAATCCACTAAAGTTGGATGCTTGTGTTGGTTGTTCCAAAATATTTCTTTTTTAGACGTTTCACGCTTTCTCGATATTTTTGTGAATAAAACTTTGGATTACTTTTTTTTAACACTATTTACATTACATTTGTATGTAAATCGCTACTCTTAATAACTGCGTCAACAGTTTAAAGTAGGATGACTACCAATGCTTAAAAGTAATAAATGTGTGATGATACGCGTACATTTGGGAACTAACTGAGAAATTGTATAATTGTATAGAGACGAACGTAAAAATTACTAATTTTGAAAATCTTCGTTAATGAAAAAAAAACCACTTTAAACTTGAATAGGTAAAATGAATATGTGTGTATGTGTATATATATATGTTTGATATTTGTAACACAATGGCTATTAATGATATAAATAATTGTAGTGGAGATGAAAATGTTAATCAAGGAGAATTGTACACGTTATAAATTGGTCATGGGCCAAATTGAGCTCCAAATGAGTAAACATGATAAAATGACCGCCTCTAAGAAACCCTTCCCCTCCTAAGACACTGAAATAGATATGCTTTGGCTCTCAAAAAATCACTTGCGAGTAAGTCTTTCCAGGGTTACTCGTCCGCTCAAAAATGGCTGCTTGGTAAAAATAATAATTCTTGGGTTCTTTAACACACTAGATAAGTAAAAAAATATTATCTTATGTGAGGCAGGAAACGCCGGTCGCAAAGTTGGTTGGGGAAAAATTGATACAATAAATCGTTCAGACAAGGATAGACAAAAACAGTTAACATTCACCCTTGACCCTACATATCAGAGCCACGAGTTGAGTTTGAAAAATCCTAAACAAACATATTGGGAGGCAAGGGCTTAAATCCCAGAGGAGGACACTTGACGGGCTTTTCACTTATCTTTTGAAAGCTATTAACTAACATATATATTAATAATATAGTTTATATTAATAAGCCGTACTTTACTCTATCCACCATTTGAATTCATAAATTAAAATATAGTAACTAATTGATTTGTAAAGTAAATTTATTTCAAGTTTCTGGGTGACCTGGCGGTCTAGGGGTAAGGTGTCAGACTTCTATGCTGGCGGCCGGGGCTCAATCCTCGGTCCCGGCAAAGATTTATCTGATTACCAAACCCTTCCTTCACCTCTGACAAGACATCTTGTGAATGTGGGGAATGCCAGGCCTCCACTGTGGTTCGGATTCCACGTTAAACTGTAGGTCCTTCATTTAATCTCACAATCACCCTACCATTACACATTAGCGTAAGTGCGTATAACCCGAACGGGTAGTAAGACGCGGTGCTAATAATAATAATAATAATAATAATAATAATAATAATACAAGTTTCTGTGGTATATTAATATACAATAGTGACAACTTATAATGCAAATTATATTTATAATAATATATTTGATACTCGTATTGGTGAGCACATGGAATAAACGCAAGGCTCGCTTAGTTCAGTTTCATGGTGATGGAAAGGATTGAGCTCGAATCCAATCTGGGTGTTCTCCGTGTGATTTTACTAAATGCTTTTCCACTCTCCCTCTACGCAAATTGGGCTAAATTTACACTCAATTCTAACTTCTTCATTCCCACCACATTAATGCAATTGACTGTAGGTAGCCCGGACATTAGTAAGACGGGGCTTAAAATAAATTTGTTTGTGGCCACTAAATCGGGGATTCTCAACCTCTCTAGGCTCGCGGCACCCTTGTGAAGGGAATTAGAATTTCGTGGCACCCTTATAAGAATTTTCATAAGCGTTTCGTATTTCACATAAAACAATAATTAAAAGTAGAGTATATCAGAGTAGAAAATAAACAATTAACATTGTTTTAATTTTGTAACAATTTAAAATTAAAATAGATATTTTCCTTTACTCCCTTACTGAGAACATTGGACGAAAACGAAATACATAAGTACAGTTATAGAGTTAATTAGCTTTGGAAATCAATAATTTAGCACATTAACCAACCACAATGTGACATTACTAAAAAAATTTAATACCACTAAAAATGAATGATATGTATTCATCAAAAGGAAAACAATTATTTTCTCACCTCGTGTGCCGGAGCACGTTCAATTCAGAGAAACACTACAATACAAAACTTTCTTCTGTTTCTTTATTTTCATTATTTTGTGATAATATATTTTCTTTTTATGTTTTCTTCCTTTATCGAATTTTTACCCAAACTAAAGTATACAGGATTATTTGTCATGTAAAACACCCCTAAGGTCCCATTTGAAACCAAATTGTTAGAGCCATTTGCAAAATATTTCAAGTTTTTAAAAAGTTTTGACCCAATAGTGTTAGAACCATTTTTGAAAATTTCGGAATTCAAAACAATTACTTATCGGAAAACTACCCTTAATTGAAGGGCTAGGATAAAAATAAGAGTAACATTTTGTGGTATAACCCTATAATAGCTAAGTAACAAGTTTGAACAAAATCCATCAAACCGTTTTGGATCCGTAACCAGGGACAGATAGAAAGCCAGGCATAGGGGCAGATAAAATTGAAAAAATCCACATTTTTTTGTTCGGGTTCACATAAAAAGTAAAAATTTATCATAATCTCGAGATTGATGTTTTTTTCAAGATCACATTACTTTCTCTTGATATGAGAAAGTAAAATAGTAAGGAAAGCCATGATAAAGGGAACATACTCAAATAAGAGTTTTGGTAACCACTTCTCATCATGAAATGGCCGACTTGGTGTTTATATCATTTTCAGCGGCAAGGGAAATTTCGGTAAATTCAACTAAATACAACACAATTAGGGCTGTTCTTGTATAGTGCGGGGTCTGGTCCACAAAGGATACTGTCGTAGACTTTTTTGGGAATTCACCTACATTTTAAAGGTGAGAATTAATAATATATATATATATGTATAAATCATTTAACTGAAATACACGGGTCGTTTGAACCAGGTAACTCATAGGACGTTTGGAAACAACTGTAAATCCTACCTTGTGTGTTTGTTTACTTCTTATTCTCGTTTCTATAGCCAGTGTCTGTTAAATCAGCTAATATTTACGTTAGGTTAGATAGGTTTACGAAAATGAAAGGGAATTGCTATGTTAGACTAGGTCTGCAAAAATAAAAGGATATCGTCTAATGGTAGGGGTAAATTAGGTTATGATAGAGTATACGTGCACAAATTGAAAGAATTCACTTACTTGGTTAGTTTAGGCTAGATGATATTATGTGTTAAGCTAGGTGTGCATAAATGTAAGGAAACATTCTATTTTAGCTCATACGTCCTATCTCGGTTGGTCTAAATACCCCCCATTTACTCCCTAATACTGCGTCAACACAACCTGTTTGGACTGGTCCTAATGGGTCGTTTTTCATGGGGAATGTGCCAAACGTCCTAAATGATAATACATTGGTGATAAATTGTTGTTATATTACATTTTTGGGATACAATTTTTAATTATATGATTGGTCTAGTTATAATTAGGGGGAAAACTCGGGGAATTTTTGGTACACCCAACCAATGATATAAAAGTCACTATTACAAAACCTTTCAACTGATTAATATTCAACTTTACATCGTATTTAAATATGAGCTCAAGTTGCCAAGGTGGTTTACTAACTTTAGGGAAAATGGACGTCCTGGTGAAACTGTGACCTTTTCTTAGCAATTTACACCCCACTCCCTTAAGTGCACCTTTTAACCCCCAGGTCTCGATTGAAACACGTTGCGGACAAATTGGTTTAATTCATTTGAGTGAATGTTAGCTCATCGCGTGATAGAGAAAGAAAGAAAGAAAGACATAGACAAAATAAATGTTAATTGAGTTTCGTTAATTGGTTAGTTAATTACATTACCTTCTAGGTATGTCGCTGTTATTTTTTCGTCGTAAGACTAATGAAGCACGTCATGTGTTTCTGTGTGATCATATATTTTAATATGTAAATTTACTTCTAGTCAATACTGATAATTGAAGGAGGGAAGAAATATTTGGAAATTCAATATTCATTAAAACACACATAATTGTTGCGTCTAAAGTTTGAAGTGTTATTCAATAAAGAGTTTTGTGCAGGAATAAATTAGGAAAAGTTATTCTTAAATTATTATTATTATTTATTCCACCTTATCTTATTATCTGTTGGTGCTATACACATTTAATAACAGTAAATGAGGGATAGTGAAGGTAGAATTGAAAGTAAATGTTTTCGCATTTGCATGGGGAAAAGTGGGAACCCCTTTAGAAAAAAACGTGGATTCAAACCTTGACCTCTCCGTTACTGTCAAACCAGACTAGAGGAGCCTAACATTTAGTCCTCGTGCCCACTGATGGGAGTTTATCCGTAAAATATAAATTACACTTTGCTCACAAAATGTAATTACATTGATGACGCAACATTATTCTATCGGTGACTTGGTGGTCCAGGGGAGAGGTGTCGGACTTCTCTGCAGGGGTCCGGGATTCAATCCTTGGTCCTCGCACAGATTTATCTGATTACCAAACCCTTCCTTCACCTCTGACAAGACATCTTGTGAATGTGGGGAATGCCAGGCCTCCACCGTGGTTCGGATTCCACGTTAAACTGTAGGTCCTCCATTTCATCTCACAATCACCCTACCATTACACATTAACGTAAGTGCGTATAAACCGAACGGGTATTAAGACGCGGTGCTAATAATAATAATTATTATTATTTTTCTATCAAAGGAAATAATTTTGACTAAATAAGTGACAGTGGTGGACGAGTGTTCTAAGGCGTTAGATTAATATTGCATTTGGTAACTGATGATGGTAAGATCGTTGGTTTGAATCTCGGTTGGTTGAGCTTGACAGTGTCTGGTTTCCTCAAACTTTCTTCACGTTAGTGCGGGTGTTTTGCCTCGAAACTACCCTTCTCATCCCACCGATTTAGATTAAATGGATAATAATCCTTGTATTTAACGTAATACAACTAATACTAATAAAAATAATAAAGCTGTAACATTTTTAAAGTGAATATTTTTAATGTCTTACCTTGTTTCAACATAAAAATATAAAGTGTTGAGTTGGTCTCAAATCGCGTTATTGTTCGAGCTCCCCCTTAGTTCTTCAAACGTTCATTGGCTGAAGGCTAATCGCCAGACTTAGACAAGTTGTAATAAAGCTGTAAGTCTGTTGCAACTCTGAGGAGGTAAGTTAGAAACTTTGTTTGCAATGATACGTCAGGTGCAGTTACCATTTCAACCAACCTGGAAAACGAGCCCGCAGCTTGCCTTGATAAACAAGTTGGAGAGAGTTAAAGTTCTCTTTCTTTTACTTGCGGTGCATCATAGCTTTGTCGGTTTATGGATGTTAACTTTGTTATGGAGTCTCTAACTTGGAGTTTCTTAATTGCTGAACATAACTCGTGTGTTGATGTTTCTCATACGATCCAAGTTGCGAACAACTGTGTTTAACGTTTATCAGACGAGAGAGAGCAAAACGAGCTTAGAGGAAAAATTAATATTGTTTGCATTAACTGTTTCAGGTATAACTTTCATTTTATTACGAAAACACATTTGGAGCACCTAATTTAAAAAATGGAAACACATTTTTTGCTATCATATCTATACCATCTATATCAATACAAGCCTAACGCTGAATGTATGTATGTATGTATGTATGTATGTGTATATGTATGTATCTATGTATGCGTGTGTGTATGTATGTACGTATGTGTGTATGTATGTATGTATGTATGTATGTATGTATGTATGTATGTATGTATGTATGTATGTATGTGTGTGTATGTATATATGCGTGTATGTGCGTGTATGTATGTGTGTATGTATGTATTTATACGTGTGTGTATACGTGTGTCTTCGTGTGTGTCTGCGTGTGTGCGTTTTAATTAGACATGTTATTTACACTACAAAAGCAAGGAGAACCTAGAATAGAAATTTCAATGTTTAATCCAAAGAGAAATTGGATTTTATAATACAATGTCTCGTTCTAGTAGTTTTGTTTGTAGTTTCCTATTTTTATTAGTAAATGAAAAAAGTGTTTCTTTGGCAAATAACACAGGTTACATACGTTCAACATGCTTATTTAATTTAAGCTTACATTCACATACTTATGTATCCAGACAAATCAATAACTACTCTTATTAAAAGATATCTTGAAAATGAAAGAGAATGGGAGGATACTTTGACAGAACCAAGTCCTTTAGTGAAAATATTGAATCTCTTCACCCAGATCAACATACAAAAAAATGAGTTTCCTTGAAAACTACATAAACACTTCCAGTTAAACGTCATTTATTTATATAGGTTAAGCTACAACGTACAGATTTCAAAGATATGCGCTTTAAAAATAAAACAAGAAAGCGTCCAAATTATTTTTATTTCTTTAACCACGCATGATGGTGGACGCACGCTGATTGGTTAAAATATTAAGAATCAAATACATACTATGTTTCTAGACAAAACTGTTTTGTAACAAATTGCTAAATGTTGATAAATCACTTAGTTTACTAATGCCCGTTCCTGCTTTCAAAGCAGATTTTTCACTCCAACCGAATAAACTAATAATGTAATACTTGCTTCAAAGCAGAATATTTTTTTGGTTTAGCAAACGGTTTATGTTGTACCTTTCTTTTGCTACCTTAATTTATTTATCTATTTCATCCAATAGCATAACTATTACATCTCACTTGTGATGTTTCTTCAAGGTATAACTAACTATACACAGGTTATTTTGTTTCAGTCACTACAAAGCGCTCGTCGGCATCAAATTACATCTCGGACAAAAATCATTAGCAATAAACAGCAAAGCACTTGAAACTGCGATTTGAGCAAAATAGACCAGTGAAGCGCAACGCGATAGTCGGACATGGCTGAATTACACTTTAAAGTATAACCAATCTGTGTCAACCCCTTAAGAATGCATTGTAAAAATTAGGAAGGTCGCAAACAAACTAAAACAATACTGTGTGTGTGTGTTGTTTTTTTTACTAAGCCGTGTGCGCTCAGCCCAACTGACGTTGATTTTATTCAAACTCAGTATTTCCATATATTTTTGACGAATCTTAGTGCATATTTAATATAGAATAATATGCATGCTAAACAAGGGCACTTTACTTAAAATCAGCATACACGGAAATCTTTTTTTTTATGCATTTGACAATTTAAGAATTATATATATATATATCATACTAATATTATAAAGAGGAAAGATTTGATTTTTTGTTTGTTTGTTTGAAATGAATAGGCTCCGAAACTACTGGACCGATTTAAAAAATTATTTCACCGTTGGCAAGCTACACTATTCCCGAGTGACATAGGCTATGTTTCATTTTCAAAAAAATTAGGGATGCTTACTAAAACTTGAATAATCTAACCCAAGGTGTAAAAAAATAAACAAAAAACTTCCTTCAATCGCGTGCGCTGCGAAAACTATTAATGATAGAACAAAATGATGTATTACAATTTTTCAGGACACATCACTATTTATAAAAAATGTCACGACAGCATGTCTCTATCTTTTATAGTTACGTCACAATAAGCGTCCTTTTATTAATTTTTTTTTATTAAAATACAGGTTTGCTAGAAAACGATGACCATTGGGAAAATACTCTAAGAGAAGCATCGCTTTTGCAATGTCCAATACAACTAAGAGAGTTGTTTGTGGTCATACTTTTATTTTGTCAGCCATCGGAGCCATTCAAATTGTGGGACAGTTTCAAAGATGATTTGTGTGAAGATGTTAGACACAGAATCAGACAGGAAAATCAAGACTTCGCGTTACCATACAATGAGAATATTTATAACGAAGGTTTGATACAAATAGAAAATAGATTGTTGCAATTAAATGACAAAAGTCTAAGTGATTTTGGATTACCTTCTTCAGTTCGTACAGAAAACAATGTTGCAGATACAATGGCACATCACTACGATACAAATGATTTGACCGCTTTCGTCAATGAAAACCTACCAAAATTAGTCCCAGATCAAAAACATGCTTTTGAGACTATAGTCGACAGCGTGAATAATGACAAACGAAAAATATTTTTCTTGGATGCGCCAGGGGGAACAGGAAAGACGTTTCTTGCTAATTTGATACTTGCTAAGGTCAGAGAATCAGGGAAGATAGCAATAGCAGTTGCTTCCTCCGGAATTGCTGCAACTCTCTTGAGAGGTGGCAAAACTGCTCATTCTACTTTTAAACTTTCGCTATCTGTAAATCTTGAGCAACAATCTACATGTTCTATCCGCAAAAACGGGCCTCTAGGTAAATTACTACAAGACACCTCATTAGTTATGTGGGACGAATGCACGATGAGCCATAGAGCACATATAGAGGCCGTGAACAGAACCTTAAAAGACCTCAGGAACTCCTCTGCAGTCATGGGCGGGATTACTTTTGTATTTGCTGGAGATTTCCGACAGACTCTCCCCGTTATTAACAGAGGTACGCGAGCAGATATCATCAAAGCATGCTTGAAATCGTCTCCCTTATGGACTTCGATTGAAACATTAAAATTAAGGACGAATATGAGAGCTCATCTTCATGGAAGTGACAGTGATTTCCCACAACAACTGCTAAAACTTGGTGAAGGAATTTTCCCTGCTCCAAATTTAAGCGGATATAGTGACATTATTCTGGATGAGTATCTAGGCCAAATACTCCATGATTTGGAAAATTTAATAGATGCAGTATACCCTGATATCGAGAATTTGCACGAAAAGGACTTTCATTGGTTGTGCTCTAGGGCAATAGTATCAGTAAAGAATGATACTGTCAACGAAATAAACAATCTTATCGTTCAAAAAGTCAGCGGTCAGATAAAAAAATACAAGTCGATAGACACTGTAACTAATATTGAAGATACAGTTCATTATCCACAGGAATTTTTGAATTCCTTGAACCCTTCTGGATTACCACCACACGAACTGACGTTAAAAATTGGAATTCCAATCATGCTTTTGAGAAATTTAAGCCCTCCAAGCATGTGCAATGGGACGAGGTTGCTTATTAAGGAGTTAAAGGAAAATTTAATTGTAGCGACTATTATGACCGGTCCAGCAGCTGGTCAACTAGCTCATATACCGAGGATACCGATGATCCCAAGTGATTTGCCAATCCCATTTAAACGGCTTCAATTTCCGGTAAAAACATCTTTCGCATTAACAATTAACAAGTCCCAAGGTCAAACCTTCGAATTAGTTGGGATCGATCTGCGAAATAAATGTTTTACTCATGGTCAATTATACGTTGGCCTATCGCGGGTTGGAGCCCCTGAAAATCAATTTATTTTGCTGCCACAAAATAAAACCACATCAAATATTGTTTACAGGGAGGCTCTTACTCAATAAATTAAATGGCTTTTGTTTTGCGGTTATGACCTTTTAACAATTAGTATAAGTATAAATAAAAAAAATATTGAAAAATGACAAAAAAAAGTGAAAAATAATATATAAAAAAAATAAAAATAAAATATAAAAAACAATGTAAATACAAAAAAAAGTTTAAGAAAATATATTCACAAAAAAAAATTAATAACTTAGTTTTTTGTTTTCAATAAATGTTATTTTTTTAGAAACTCACTGTAAAACATTGTGTATTTTCTTTTATTATATTATTATGCCCGTGCGAAGCCGGAATGGGCTGCTAGTATATATATATAGTAACACCTCATAGGTATACCTCTCCAAATTTAACAATATAGCACGTGATTTTTTTTAAATACGCAATTTTAATTCAATCTTATTAATATGTTATTTTAATAAATGCCCCTATTATAAAAAAATCCTGTTAAGAATAATGCATGATATTAAACAAAGAAGCTACTTTATCTAGAGCAACAAACACAAAATAACTTGAATTACCTGTCTCGAAATGTCAAGCTAAATTAGTCATGTATGGCTGGTGATGGTGGGGTGGTTCGATGGTTAGAATACCGGCCGGGTTTTCCACTCGCTTTCTCTTCACACACATTCTGGTACATACATATATAGACTATATATACATATATGTATATCTTTTGGCATAATCATATACATACAACAATACAGACATATATATTTATAGGTCTATATACATATGTTTGTGTGTGTTTATATATGATACAATTTGGAAAATAACTTTTGTACCATTTATTTTTAACAATTATATATATATATATATTTTTTCTCAAGGCCTTTTTTATTTTAAACATTGTTAATATTGACCATATTCATGCAAAACATAAATATAAAGTAGGTGCTACCGCTACGTCAATAGTAGTGTTATTAGTAATATTATTATTTTTTATCCAATCTAAAGTTGTAACACAATTATAAACAATGCAATCCTAAAATGACCGAGAACACGTCAATTAAATAATATATTAAAACAATTTTTTTAATGGCCTCATATATAAAGGCCTTTTTGTTCTTTGGAATGGTCACTTTGCTGACATTCAAACACTTCATCCTCTTGACATTAGTTTTATTTCACGTTTAAGCCCTCGACTTTTTTGTGACGATGTTGAAAGGTTTTTTGCAAGGATAGTAAAGGGGTGAGGGATGTAATGAAGCAGTAATAAAACGGACTGAATTCTAAGTGATATTGGCACAACCCCGCCAACTGCTGGTTCTCTTGGGAAATAAAGTGGAGCTTCGTTGTAACGCACGCACGCATATATACACGCGCACAATCTCACTCTCGTTTTCACGCTAATGTCAGCTCGAGCAATGTGGCCGCTATTTCTTGGCTTCAACATCCCGAATTGGTTGGAAGGAGCACTTATTTTATTAGTAAGTTCTGCTGAATTCAAACAGTAAAAGGATGCGCAGCGCGGACTTTTAAAAACATTACTTTGTATTCGTCTACAGCTGTGGATCAGTGGACTACACGTCAACCTCTTCTACCTGTGACACGGAGATTGAGGTTTGATTCCAGGCCGGGTGTACAGAGTCTATTTTCATTACATTTTAAGACCTCACTTCCCTTTCTCCGCCCCCGGCTGGGTATCAGAAACTAGTATATCGGTTCATAGTCAGGCACGCTAACGTGTACCTAAATTTGCTTGCAAAAATGCAAAAAAGGTAAAATCAAACTCACTCCTCTACCGTGTTTGTTTCTTTCACAGCATGCATGACGTGTTCAGAACATTTAATTTAAAATTTAATTAAAAAACCATTTTGTTCGAGGAAAGCTTTTTGAAAAAAAAAAAGTAATTATTTTTTCCTCAAATTTAGCGCGATGGTATGGTTTGCCCTATTTTTTAAAATAGGTATCACATCCTACTTATAAACGAAATAAGAATTTTCGTTTGATATGGTAGGGTGGGGCTATTTGGATCAAGGGGCTATTTGAATCAAAATAAGGATTCAAGCTACTGCGCAGTTATTGTGCACATATTTATTTATGTTTAGTTCTTCTAATTTACTAAATGATCTACTGGCTGTAAATTGGTATGAAAAAATTATAATTTTTAAACGTTTAAATAGCTGAAAAAATTGTTTTACAAGACGAATAGAAGTGAGATTGACATACTTTTCCTAGTGATGTAAATAATTGTCTTTACGTTGTAAGGTCTTACCCTCTTATAGTTGTTGATTTCGAAGTAATTTTTTTTGACCTATAGCTTATTCTTCTGGGCTCATCACCAAGAAGTTTAAGCGTATTCTATTGCAAAACAATAGAGTTAATTTATATTGAAAAATAGTTTGCTTCCGGGGCTATTTGAATCACTTTTTAAGGGACTATTTTGATCACTTTTTAAGGGACTATTTGGATCATTATTTTCTTGCGTTTTTATTTATTTTTAGAATATACCATTAATTATTTATCGCTTTTTGACACATCGTAGAATGAGCTTATAGGCTGTTATTTAGTAATACTTAATCTTCAATAAAAAAATTAAACTGGTTATACTCATAGTAAAATATAAAAATAAATATGTGATTAAATAACCCCATTCCTGATCCAAATAGCCTCACGTTTTTACTAAAATGTTATTTCCACTTGATAATGTTCTTTATTAATTATGTCCTACTTAGATTTTTTTCCCCAAAAAAACTATTACTAGGTAAGGTTCAGAAGATATGAATAAAGATATAAATAACTGTTAAAAAAGTTTCACAAGTATATTATAGGTGAAAACTTAAATTAAAGTTGAAATGACCCAAATAGCCCCACCCTACCATATTGCCTTTAGGTTAAGTTTGGTTAATAATGCTCGTTTCCGTAACTTGGCGGCTAGATATCCTAATTTAAGGTCTAGATCATCTTGTGTCCAAAATATTGTTATATTTGTGTTTAAGTTCGATTAGTCGTATACTAACATGGCTGACGATAATATTTACACCCGCTCCGGTGGCTGCATGGTCTAACGCGCTACTCTCGCAGTAGATCGTCTGCCGATGACGGAGAGATTAAGGTTCGAATCTCGATCGATTGTACTGAGTTTTTTCCTCAAAAATTGTGTTTCACTCTCTATCCACGCAAGTGCGAGTACACTGCCTTTAGAATATGACCTTCCTAATCCCTAAAACCAATAACGTACTCAGTACAAAAGCGTACACATTGAACGGTTAGTAAGACTTGGTGTTAATACAGATTTAAAGGAAAAAGTATGTGCGCTAATTAATATTGCTTAACATTTCACTGAATTGGTTTTTTAGACCTCTTTTTATATAATTATTGAAAAGGACAGCTTGGAAGCATACAAAAGGTACCAGGAAAACATAAAAATACAGCAGAATATCGGTGTCGGCGAGCCCCCCTCTGCCCCCTTTTTTTAATTGAGTCAAAAACCATACAGAAAGAAAGAATTAGCTTGCAATAGCCCCTCCAATATAGAAGTTAAGATAAGATATATATATATATATTAAATTTATGAAACTGTTAATCCTTTTTGCTGAAGTTATGTTTATCGTTTAACTGCGATGGTTTTATTTTTTAAATGATTTTTCATTATTTATAAGTAGTTGGAAAACAGTTTCACTAGAATAAACATTTATTTATATTAACAGAGAAATATTACAAAATTAAGTATGTACGTCAATGGCTTTTCTAAAGAAGATCGGAAAATATAAAGGCATTACCGTAGGTACATAAATAATATATTAATTTGACTAAATTTAAAGTGAAAATAACAAAGTAACATTAACAAAAGGTAAGTTTAAATTTAACTGCCATCTAATTCCCATTAATATTACTATCAAAAATAATATATTTCAGAAATAAAGAATATAATTATTTTCCCATACATATTTTAGTTAGTTATTTAGTTGGTTAGTTACTTACTCTATGGCATTAGGAACTTGAAAGTACACCACCTATCGCTATCTTGAGATAATTCTATCCAGTCTATCTCATTACACCCTATCTCTCTCAGGTATAGCCAAATATTATCCTCCCATCTGCGTCTGGGTCTTCCCATTGGGTTTGCCATTCAATATCTTGAACGTGGTTCTAGATAATCCCATTCGTGCTGCATGACCTACCCACCGTAACCTGCTAAATGTTATTACCCTAATTATTTATTATTATTTAGCACCGCGTCTTACTACCCGTTCAGTTTATACACTTTAAGTACTAATTACGCTAATGAATTAGGAATTGGGAAGGTTGAATTAGAGGAAGTGAACCCGCATTTACGTGTAGGAAGAGTGGAAAACCATTTAGGAACCCCCCCTCCCCAGTTCACCCGATCGAGATTCGAACCTCGATCTCCCCGTCCTCAGCAGTCGAGCTCAACTTGACTAGCGCGTTAGCCAACTACACCACCGAGGTGGGTATTATTATTTATTACCCTAACAATGTATGATGATGAGTACAGGGTATGCAGCTCATCATTATATAGCCTCCTCCACTCCCCACTATCTTCATCCCTTTATGCTTTCCTAAGCACCTTGTTTTCGAGCACCCTGAACTTCTTTATGCCATTTAATGTAAGAGGCCATGTTTCGCACACACAGAGAACAACCTCTAAAATTATGGTTTTATATATTCTGAGTTTTACATTCCTTGACAGCAGGCGAGATGCCAACAACTTACTGACCAAGTAATAACAAGCATTTCCCGACTGTATGCTTTTCTTAATTTCCAATATAATATTGTTATCGCTAGTTAAACATATTTTAGTTAACTAAAACAAAAATAAACAAGTCTTAAAAATGGAGACTAATAGTTAATATTTCCTGGCAATGACATATTGCCATTATTCTCACAAAATTTCCTTAAATCACATAATTAACAAGTCCAAAAGGGACAGAGAACAATAGGTTTATATATTATGTGTAACGACTAAATCGACTCCTACCGAGTCCGTATTAATATCTGAGCTTTCACACAAAAGCTCCCTAACTACCATTATGCTAATTCGTGATATTTACCAAAAATAGAGTTTCTTCACTAAAAGTAATTGGTAAGTCCAAAAAAAAAAGACTAGGAACAAAATTAGCGTGTTTGACACACTTTCTCACATAATCAATTTGATAGCAAAAAGGTCTTATTCGAAACCATAACAAAAGATCATATTAATTAACTTCAATAAATGTATATTTTTTTTACTTAAAAATTAATTTAACGTAAATAATAAGGTAAGAGCCCAACAAATAATTTTGACTTAAATATTCAAAATATTAGCAAGTAATATTTTTACGAATTTTAAGCTGAAATGTAATTTAGTAGAATTAAATATTTAATCATATATACATTATTCTTACAATATAGTTAATGTACAATTTAACGAAATAGTTCCTACTCTAATGAATTTCTTTCCAAGAGTGGTTTTACTTTGCCACTACTGGGGTATTAAATACAATAATCGCCCCAAAGAAGCATGCAAGGGACCTAAGGTAAGAGAAACAAGGGGATGAAACGTATGTCGACTATCAGGTGACGATTATATACAATAGGTTGCCACGCCATCCAAATAGAACATTTGAAATACTCTCGGTCAGGATGGGACGTAATTGCATCTTTATCCAACATTGAGGACCTGCTATGACGTGGCACGGTTTGTCCCGACTTCTCTGTAGCTCCCCAATCAAAACTCAATTCTTGTCGCAGGCAGGTTTGCTTGGATAGTCTTTATTTTAAGTGGTTGTTGAGAGAGGAATCGAATGGAGTATATGGTGAAGTACAACCTAAGTTGATATTTCCCGTTTAGTCATAGTTTTATATTTGTGTTCAATGTAGATTAACCAATGTTACAGTTTTTTATTTCTATTTTGATTCCCTGTGTCACTTAATAAATAGTATACTTACTTGGAGTATGGATGGCCTAAATGTAATGGTCTAACTTAACTTTCTTAATCTTAATTATCAAGCCTAAGTTAATCTAACCTTACTAACTTAAATTAGCATTATCTAACGCTTATTTATAGTTTCTTTCGACTCTCACATTTGATACAAGCCTATAAGGAGATTTTTATATATTTATAAGGGACGATTATTCAGCAATATATACTACATATATTCAGCAATACATATTTAGTTATATATTATATATAGCTTTATTAATTATGGTTTTGGGGTAAATTGCTAGCCTCAGGACCCGATAATCGTGGGTTCAAACCCAGCTTGTGTCGACGGATTTTTCCTGAGCGATAAAAATCCGTAACACAACTTCCTTCGGAGGGGAGGTAAAGCCGTCGGTTCCATGTCGACTGTGGAATGTTAAATAACCCTGGACACTATGTGTAAATACCTTTCCCGGCAGAATTGGTAGGGTTTCCCTCTCGCTTATAGAAATTATTATGTGCTGAATTAATCAGTCGGTTCAGAAAGTGCACGTTAAATACCTCAAATAAAATAAATACATTTATTAAATACAGTTATATACGCCCGTATAATCTACACATTATATTACATATTATTGAACTAAGTATAGCTATTATTTACACTTTTAAGGTAAATATACTTTCATAAATGATAAGACTGGTCAATGCCTTGCCGGTGATGGGAAGGTTTGGGTTTGCACCTCAGTCTACTGGGTGTATTTAGATGACGGTTCAAGTTGAGCGTATCAGTCTATTTCGCTGTAGCTTTTTTACGTAAATTGTTTAATACTCTATACGAAACTAGTTTCATTCGCACTTAGATATCGGAAATAAAATAGTGAGTGAAATTCTTGCAAATTTACTTTTCCGTTTAGTGTGAGAGTGATATATTTTCTTTGATAAATATTATATTTGCTTTTTCTCTTTCCTTTCTTTTTTTTTGGTATAAAAACACACGCCATTATTTGCAGTTAATCTTCTTCACCACAAACTTTAGCTTTTATTTATTTATTTAAAAATTGATCATTCAACTTTTTACAATTAAGGTTAGTGCTTAATATGC
This sequence comes from Timema douglasi, assembly GCA_901482245.1. Classification (NCBI taxonomy): domain Eukaryota; kingdom Metazoa; phylum Arthropoda; class Insecta; order Phasmatodea; family Timematidae; genus Timema; species Timema douglasi. The sequence continues at coordinate 107,443 of CABEEJ010001832.1, forward strand.
TTACTTATCGTTTTGTGATTTTTGAATATGTTTTATAATTTTAATTCACTTTAGATTATCAGTATAACTAATCTCCAACTTAGTGGAGTAATTAAATACGCATTGCAATATTTAAATTAATTCATACAAGAGATGGTTGTATTTATAATATTGTATGTTTATTTTAAAATACTTATGAGTACATTGGGAGTAATCTCAAATCATATAAATGCTATAAGGGCGACACACTTTTTATAGTAAAGGTATAAAAATATTATTTAAATAGTGACTCAATTAAGTGCTAATTTTTGTTTTGTTTGAAATTGTTGATTTCTTCCATCACAATGTACAAAGTCGTCAGCGCTATCTTACCTTGCATTTTAGGAGTGACAAACCACTGTCTGACCTATTTGTTTAATGTGGGACCAGTTCTGATAAAAATAGACACTGTATACAAACATGGCAGTTTTGTAAACACAATCTAGTTAATGAATACAACTAGTTTTATTTATTTTTTATTTTTTTATTTCCACTCTTATCACAAAGGATTGGTGGATAAACATATATTATATCCATCCGCCCATCCTTTGTGGTAAGAGTGGGGATTAAAAACGAAGAAAATTAAATTTAAAGATACGGTGTTTAGGATCTACACCAACACTTTACAAACAAACCCTTTTTCAATAAAGTCCAGATTCTTGATTGTGAATCGACTTCGGTACTTCTAATATAAAGGATCTGTTTATATCCGCACTGGGATTGTCGAAGACAATAAATTAATAATTTTTGCACTGACACCTTAGAAGGAAGAAATCACGTCCCGAATGGGTCGTGCAGGGTCGCCGTTGGAAGTATATTTCGTCCCTCCTCATCGAACGGGGGCTTTTTAACCCCGCTGCTCACGGTAAAGACGTGCGTTGATTTACGATTTGGCGCGAGGATAGTCTCGACCAAACGCCTACTTTTTTATTTTATAGAATTTTGCATGTCTCGTTTTTTTAAATGGTCTCGTTTTTTACCCAACCTTTCACACCCAAAAGACCCAAGGGCTCATTAGATTAGAATAATTTGATATACTACCCGATCAGTATCTTCTAGTCTGGTTTGATAGTAACGAGGAGGTTGGGGGTCGTATTCTGAATGAGTGTATTAATTTTTCTTCCAAAATAGATATTTACTCTCTCTTTTTTCCCCAAGCCAATGCAGGTACATTTCCCCTCAATTCTATCTTCTACCCTCTTACTGTAAATACATGGATAGTCTGTAAAAGATATCTAAGTCACCTCGTGTGAAAAAAGGTGAAACAATTTAGTGACGCCAATTTGTCTCCCTCATGCATATGAAGTCTAGAGGAAGTCTGGTGATTCTCACCGAAAACAAATATATTCTCTTTTTTTACGATTATACTTTTTATGTAGCCTAGATTTCAAAATTAGTTCTTTTGACATTCAGTTTGCCCGTTTGTGTACTTTTATAAAACCTTAAAAGCTTGACCTGTTTACTTAATATTTCGCCTTCATTGATATTTTTATCATTGCTTGTTACCATTTGAAAATGATCGCATGACTATAACATTTAAGGGCACTTGATATAGAACAAAACACCAAAATTAAATTTTCTTAGAAAGTAGTAACATTTTGACGTCATTTTAATTGTGTTGGCTATATCGGTTAGTTTGCAACGTACATTTGAAGAATACGGGGGAAACGGGGAAGTCCAATTTTAGTTCTAATTGAGCTAGTGCTGCCATCTTTTAGACAATCATGAAACCTTCCGAATGCACTTCAAATTATGGTTAAAAGATGTAGCTATCATATTTAAATTAATTTAAAAAACTATTTGTTGGGGTCCTTATGGGGTTTGAAATATAAAAGTCGTTGCCCTGGTAAATGTGTATAATGTGACTTATCCCCTTTTATCCCTGTACTCTTCATTTCTTAGAGTAAATCCAAAAATAGCGTAATAGAAATGAGAGTTTTTTCTCTTCAAATGCGCTATTCCCGCCTAGGTGGCGTAATTAGCTAACGCTATAGTTTCGTGTTGAACTAGACTGCTGAGGATGGGGAAACCGAGGTTCGAATCTCGGTCGGGTGAACTGGGGGTAGTTTTTCTAAATGGTTTTCCACTCTCCCTCCAAGTAAATTCAGGTTCACTTCCTCTAAATTCAACCTTCCCGATTTCTAACCTATTACATTCTAGCTTGAAACTATCGTTTTGAGAGGGATGTGTAAAAAATGTGGAGATTTGAAATTCTTCCTTCGTATAAATTAATATTATTTAAACTGCAAAAGTGAAACATTACATTATGATTTGATATCATTTTGTTCTGTTCACGAATTATGAATAATTTAACTTCGTTTATGCTTCTTTTCTCAATTTATTCCTTTTATCCACAATATCAAATATTCTTGTGTTTTGATGCACGTGACACTGTTCTTCAGAAGCTTGAAGTTTTCTCCTCCAGGTTTGCTATAAATTGGGCTGTCTCACTAAAAATATAGGTAGATACTTCATATTTCCGCTGTTATGTGAAACATAGAACTGTGTGTGCCATGAACTTAGGACTGTAAGTAGTGCGTAAATCGGGTGCTGCCATCGTAGTGCTAGGTCCAGCAAATAAGTTAAGAGCTTCTACTCATTTATCTCAATTTTATAAGACAACACATAAAAATAAATAAAGAGTAAACTTTTTTTTCCTGGATCATCTGGGAAAAAAAAAGTATGTTAAGAATGTTTTTATTAAATAATGTCATCATTTCTTCTTTTCCTCCGCAGTCGGTTAGCAATGTTTAAATAGAATTAGCTAGTTTTTTTATATCATGCATTTAAAACCATTAATTTCTTTTCAAAATATCTTTGAAATAACTTTTTTTTTTTTTTTTGTTTTTCTGGGACTAAGACCGACAATTTATCACTGTAAAATTATGTAGGTTCCCTTACCCTCTATTTAACGGAATAGGGTTTTGATAGCCCTGTGTTTCCCTGAGCTATAGTTAAAAATAGGCTGTCAATGGCGTCTATAAGCATCATGTACATTTATATTTTAATTGACCCAATAGCTTAGTATTGTTTGCTTTGTTACTTATGTTTACTTGCCACACCAACTAAAACTTAAAAAGGTTTCAATGTAAATAATGGCACAAAAAATATTATATTTCATGTTATATTTCATCACCTTTGACTGCGACTGATAGGCCTATATTATTGTACGTCGTTGGATTAAAATCGGCCAAGGTCTTCGTTTTGTAGCTAAGATATTTTTTTAAATTAGTGAAACAAAATAATTAAATATGTAGGGCCTACCCTTCGTTTATCCCATAAATGTAGACAGCTTACCTTGCATGGTTTCACTAAAGCCTAAATTAACATATAGGACCTTAATGTAATATTTAAAGGTAAGACCTTTCAGGGTGAGCGGAGTGTACTTATTTTACAAAATCAGTAAATTGTTTTTAATAAAAATTGTAATAGAAAGTTCTTATGCAACTGGCAAAAATATTTAAATACATTTTTGTTCCGTACTTTTCTTAAGGTGGAGATGTAGGGGGCAAGAGAAAAGGGCAGTGTTTTTGTACATCTTATATAAACACTTTATTTTATCAATAAATCAAATATGACTTCAGCAGACACATATAGTTTAATTTTCTTCACATGGATATATCAACATTTGTTGAATATCTTTCATGAGCAAAGCGGCATTAGATTTGAAACTTTTTAAATGAAGATATAAAGTTGTAATTAAATTCCAGAACACTATTGACAGATATTCAAGAACTGTTAACAATCCCCACCTTAATATCTTGCTAAGCCTAAGTGACAAACACCCATTCGGTTTATATATATATAGCTTTCGCATATTCCTCAATAAAGTGAATAAATTACTCCTTCACAAACCCCTCTTCTCGTCATTCAAGCACACCCTTACTTCAGTTAGTGGGATGAAGACGTGACGGCTGGCTGCTGTTGGAAACAAACGTATTGTCACGGAGAGGAATTGGAGCTTGGAGACTTCATTCAACGGTTGGCACGAATGCCGACATACCTTAGAGAAGAGCATCGCAGAGGTGGAGGGTGCACGTAGAGGACAACATATTCGCTGTTTTAATTGTATTAAATCGAAGCACATATAGTATGTTCACTCGGGTTTCCTACATCTAATGTAATTGTGACTAATCAACAACATTCTTGTGAACTATTTATTATAACTAGAGGATTGATTTATAGACAGTAAAAATTAAAAGAAATTAGGCAAATATACACTAAAAAAACCCAAATAAATAGGCATTAAAAATAGACACTAAAATACCCAATAAAACTCCATTTTATGTAAAAAAAAATTAGCACCGCTTCTTACTGTCCGTTCGGGTAAACGCTTATGTAATAGTTAAGCCAATTCATTAAGGATGAGAAAGGTTGAATTTAGAGATAATGTATCCGCATTTACATGAATAGTGAGCGAGAAACCATATAATGAAAACCACGCTCAGTACACCGGACTGGGCTAGAACCCTGATCTCCCTTTCTTCGGCAGTCTAGTCTATTGCGAGAGTAGTGCCTTAGATCATGCGGCCACCGAAGCAGGTTGAATGTATTCTTATGTTTTCTGTGGCCTAGTCGTCAGCGTTCCTGGCTAAAGATCCAGAGATATTGAGTTCGCTCTCCGGTGCTTCCAAAATTTACTCAGTCTCGTAAGAACAAATGAGGAGCTACTTGAATAAAGAATTATCAGCTCCGGATTAGAAAACTGATATTAACGGCTGGAGAGCTCGTTGTACTGACCACTTGACACCCTCTATCCGCAAATGTTGGCGGGCGCTCGGTCAGTGTAGTTATCTTACGGGCGCTCACACCATGGAGTTTTTTTAAATATGTATTCTAGCATGCATTTTCTATAAACGCACACACATTACAATTATAATTAAATTATTATTATTATTATTATTATTATTATTATTAGTACCGCGTCTTACTACCCGTTCGGGCTATACGCACTTACGCTAATGTGTAATGGTAGGGTGATTGTGAGATGAAATGAAGGACCTACAGTTTAATGTGGAATCCGAACCACGGTGGAGGCCTGGCATTCCTCACATTCACAAGATGTCTTGTCAGAGGTGAGGGAAGGGTTTGGTAATCAGATAAATATTTGCCGGGACCTGGGATTGAACCCCGGCCGCCAGCATAGAAGTCTGACACCATACTCCTAGACCACCAGGTCACCAGCTATAATTAAATGTTTCTCATGATTTTCCATCCCTAAATTTAAACAACGGAATAAATATTTAATAAAAACTTCGAACTTTAGAAGAGCTTCCTCAAAATATAACGAAAAAAAGTCATTTTAAGTATCTTATTTGTACATATGACACTCACCAATGAAATATGCATTTATAGGCAATATTAAATTATCAAATTATCTTCGTAATCACCTAAAATGAAATCCTGACCTCAAAAGTCTACCTTTCAAGACAAAAGAATGATAATGGCGTTTAACGCTGAAATATTTATCCCAACCAGGACCGAACCCAGGAGGAAGGTTCTATCTGTGTGGTTCTTGGTCAAGTACCACTCCTAAACAGAAGATGTCAATATATTTTTAACATTGAATCCCTATTGGAATAAATTTAAAGTTATTTCTATCCAAACAAAATTAGGATTGTACTTGTTAAGAAAGTAATTATAATATGTAATAACAACAATGCTTTAATGGTAGAGTTAAGGCTCCATTAAACTACTAACTAAAGCATTTAATAGGAATGCAACAATAAATGAAGAACAATATTGAAGGAATGGAAAGTTCCAAATTCCAATACACCCCCTCAGTAAGGATCTGATTTCAGGAGACTTACTTATAGTAGAAGCAAGGTGTACCCTTTAACTCTTGAAATATACATATTTGGAAAGTAATAAATAACACAGATCTGCACTGGAAAAATTGTTTGAAATCTAATAATTGATTTTTTATAGATTTTTGGCTGCTGTTATCAGTAAAAATAGTTTAAAAATTCCACCGCGTAAACTTTTTGAACAAACTAAAAATTACACTTCTAAGAGATAATTCCAATTATATTTTTAGACCATTTTATTTCCATCCTTCATTTGATCAAGGTGTTTTCTTAGAATAAAGATGGTTCAGAAGAACGGGGTGTGGGGGTTATTTGGTGTCAATAATTGGTAGTGCCCTGAGTTATCAATATAACACCATAAACACATTTGTTTACTTAGTTTTTAAGACAGTGAGATTAAATGGTGACTCACTTCCTTTTTGGTTTGCCCTCTCCATATTCAGCCAGGGAGATTAAGTGATGACTCCCTTCCTTTTAGTTTCCCCTCTCTACATTCTTTCATTTCATTTCTTTGAATATCTGCTTAATTTCAATTTGATCTTTGAGGGAGAATGTTATGTAAACGCCAATTACATTTTTTGCATAAGTTTACTACTTTATTCTTTAGTGCTTAAGTTTTTATTTGTGGTTTTAATCTAATTTTAAATGTAATTAACTGCTGCGAGGGCTTGTTGACAGTTTTTTTTAAAATATCTGTGAAGACTTAGTAGAAAAGGAACAGTAAAGAAACATTAAAAACTTTTATAAAAGTGCACAATGCGTATTTACCTGTGAAACTTGGTGACCAGGATAAGTCGCGGGCCCCACATGAAATGTGGACTGCAACGTTTGTTCGTGTAACTTGCAGAGGTCCAATCTAAAATAAATAAATGTTCTTTCCAAACCTCCCTTCAGCTATACGCCCTGTACCTCATGGCTCAGGAATACCTGTGCCTACACCTCCATAAAACAAGAGGAATCTCCCAATGACTCTGATAATGAAACGCAGGATTCTGATGAGGACTTTCATGATGTTGCAGGCAGCAGTGAACCCCGACTTTTTTGAGTGGAAGTTCCTTATTGACTCGTAAAAACGAAACCTCGAAAACTACTTCTCCACAATAGTAATAAATATGCTTCAGTACCAGTAGGACATTCTGTGTACCTGAAATAATGCTACGAGAATATAGCCCTGATTCTCGCCAAAATGAAATTCAAGGATTATGAATGAACGATATGTGGGGATTTTAAAGTACTTTCCATGCTTCTTGGACAGCAGGGAGGATACTCTAAGTTCCCACGTTTCTTGTGTGGATGGGATAGCCGGGATAAGAGGCATCACTAGAGCAAGAAAAAGTGGCCGGCCACGTAAGGACGCTTTAAAATCTGGAAGCAAAAATGTATTACGTGAGTCTTTGGTTGATCCAAGAAAAGTTCTCCTACCTCCACTTTATATCAAGCTTGGTTTGATGAAGCAATTTATAAAGTTTCTGTCAAAAGAAGACTAGTGTTTTAAATACTTATGAGACAGGTTTTCGGGACTTTGTAAGTAAAACTGAAATAAGATGTTTTTGTTGGTCCAGATATTCGAAAATTTCTGAAAAATTAAGTCTTTTAAACAAAAATGGATATTTTGGAAAAAAAACCTGGAAATCTTTCAAAGAAGTTGTAACAACATTTCTTGGAAATACTAAGAACCCAACTTCATGTGTATTGTGGAAAACATGCTCATGAAATTCAAGGGCTTGGGTTATTCGATGAGCTCGAAAGTATACTTTCTGAATTCCCATTTGGACTACTTTCCCGAAAATCTTGGTGCTGTGAGTGAAGAGTAAGAGGAAATATTCCATCAATATATCAAGTAGATGGAACGCAGATACCAGGGTAGCTGGAGCATAAATATGATGGCGGACTTATGTTGGATGCTGCACAGAGAAAAGCCTAAAGCTGGATACAAGAGAATAAGTTCTAAAAGGACCATTGAAAGGGAAAGAAAAAAGCAATAAAAGAACTTTTAAATCCCAATAAGTGTTGAGAATGGTTTTCCATCAATCATTTTGTATATAAAACTATTTTTTTAAATTTTCAGAAATAAATAGGTTTTAAACAATATATATATTGAAGAATCAAATAGCCTTAAGCCATTTTTTATACTTTTTAGTGAGGATTACTCCATCTAGATATCATATTCTGAAAATTGAAAAATGACACTTGGACATGGGAATCGAACCCGTTACTTTTGTCTAAGTACGCCAATGCTCGTACCACTGAGCTATCCAGGATTCTTCCCGTGCCCAGGGTTATTCTTCACTCATATTTTAAGCCAGAGTCTATGATGGACGTGCGGAAATCGTCGGCTACAAATGTGTGATTTTATTAAGATCACGAGCTATCAGATAACGCAACCACCTCCGACTCGGTAGTTGGCTTATTGCAGCCACTTGCACAATTATTATAACTGTACGGGATTGCATATTATTGAATCAATGAATCAAATAGCCATAGCTTAAATAAAATCACACATTTGTAGCCGACGATTTCCGCATGTCCATCATAGACTCTGCCTTAAAATATGAGAGAAGAATGACCCTAGGCACGGAACGAATCCTGGATAGCTCAATGGTAAGAGCATTGGCGTACTAATCGAAAGGTCCCTGGTTCGATTCTTGTGTCCAGGTGTCATTTTTCAATTTTCAGAATAGTATAGGTATTATTAAGCGCTTTTCCCATATTTCTATATACATGTTGTGAAAAAACCTTACGTGCTAGAGAATAATTGAAGCTATATTTCAAATCATCACACCATAAAGCATAAGAATTACTCATTGCACTCTAGACAATTTTCAATAACCCAAATTTTGCAGGCCTGTTTAATAACCGTGTTTTTATTACTAATATAAGATAGTTTGAAAGTAATATATTTCCGTTTCAATTGATCTTTCTAAAAATTCTAGTTTGTTTCAATATCACTTTATCAAGAAGCTCGTAACTTTTTTTTATCTTTCAATTTCTATTGACAGCTAGCGATTTATCCAACTAACAGATGATTTTATTTACGTTTTATTGAACCTCTTACGTACATTTATTATTATAAGATGTTTTGTCTTACGACAGGTCCATTCCGTTTGTTAGTGAACTTAAGATTCTCAATGTACCCTGTCTTTTCTCTTCTTCTTGAGCTCCTAGAATTTTATTATTTCCTTCAAGTCATCTAATATTTGAATCCTTTTTGTTTCTAATCTCTTTCCCTCAACATTTATCTTCTATTACTTCGTGCAGAGGACAGTTCTTCTTAAGTATATATCTGGTCCAATTTGCTTTGCATCGTAGAACTACATCCAAAATGGTTCTCTTATCACCCACTCTTCTTATGGCTTTTTAATTTGTCACCCTGTCTATCCACCTTATCTTCTCAAATCTTTTCCAGCACCACATTTCAAAGCTCTCCAAGTATTTTTTTCCCCATCTTCCTAAGAGTCCAAGTTTCTGTTCCATACAGTGCGATACTCCAAATGTAGCATTTTATCAGTTTCTTCCTCAGTTCCAAACTCAACATGATGGTCAGCAGTAGTCTTTTATTGTTGAAATCGTCCTTAGCCATGGCGATCCTTGACCTAATTTCCTTGGTTGAGGGGACATCCTTTGTCAGCAAACTACCCAATTACTTGAACTACTTTATGTTTTCCAACTCCTAGTTTCTTATGTGGATTTTCAACTACTCCTAATTTTCTGAAATTACCATCACTTTTGACTTTTCAATGTTGATCTCCACGCCTCATCTTCTCCCTCTCTCCACCAGCCGGTCAATCATTTCCTTTAACTCTTCTTTATCTATGGCCATAAATGCTAGATCATCTGGGTATTTTATTGTGTTGATGACGCGTCCTCCTATCCTAAAATTGTCACGTTCCTGCAAAGTTCTGACCCATCTCTCCATACAAGATGAACAGACTGGGTGACAAACAGCATCCCTGTCTCACTCTTTCTTTCTCTACGCTTTGTGTCTCTTCATCATTCAGCTTCACCTTCACTCTCTCTCCCATGTACGGGTTTGCAATCAGCCTTCCTTCCCTCCAGTTGATGCCGATCTTAAGTATTTACATCAGTTTCTTCCACTTCACTCCATCGATCGTAAACGTACATTTATGCTTTATTAATTTTTAACTAAATTAAAAAATTATATTTTTTTCCCTATTTAATATTATGAATTATTTTTGTAGCAAATGTTATATCAACCTATTACAGTTTTGAATTACAAACAGGAAACTATTTCGTAGAACAACACATAAAAATAATATAGATATTGCATATTAATTTTTTTACTAAGTACCTACGAAGACTTAATAAGTTTCAACAGTCCTCAGAAAATAAAATACACATTTCAAACAATAAGCCTAACAACCTTTCAGAATGACTTTAAATAACTGCTGCTTTTTTCTGTACCTCATATAGAAGGATTGATGAAAGTAGTCTCAACAGTTTTTAAAGATCTGTCATGGTCATGGCATAACTCAACATAAATTTTCTTTGTATCATTTAAAGTGTTTCTGTTCAAAAGCTACTATGTTCATAAGCTTAGTATGGGTAGAAAATTAAACTAAATGTACCTACTGAAGTAATATTTTATTTACCTTATTTAACTTAATAGTAGCACCGGCTACTATTAATAACTTTACTTTTCAGCCGAGCTACAATTAAACACCCAGTTATCACGTTCCCGGCTACTATTGGGTCAAATACGGTATTTTGGCCAGTAAAGATAAAAAAACCTACAAAATATAAACTTTTTTAACTTGCGTTCTCTTCCATCCCACCGTGCGTGTATTATTGCCTTGTTCCAAAACAAAAACTGACTTTGTGTTCACCGGTTCGTAACTTTGCATAAATGGGTGAGCCACCGAGACCGTGTCTCACGCCTCTTCTCGGAGGGAAAAGTCGAGGGTGACCCTTAAGAAAGGAAGGAGTAGTTCCTCTGTTCCTCGTGCCAGAAACACCCTCTCTTTCCGTCGTCTTCTCTTCCCCTCGCCCATAACACTGATTTGAAAGTCAAATCTCGTCTTGAGAAGGACTTCTCTTCCTTTACCATTAGATGGTGGGCGTTGGCCGTTGAATCACTTGAGACCTACGATTCGAAAAACATCGACCCAGTCCGATCCAACCTTTTGACTTAATACAACATGACAGGATAATGTATTTTAATTGACATATTTCAATATACAGTAAAATTCTGGTCTTAAATAACTTAAGCAAATACAAAAACTTTTTTTTTTTGTGATCAGGGAACTACTCATAATTAAAGGAGTGAAATATACTGTGAAAGATACTTGTCCTTATCTATCTTTCCCAAAACTGCCACTCCTACCGCTACTGGAATCCAAGGACGTGGAGCTGTAGAGAAAGGGGTGAGTGGGTGAAAAAGGGGTAGTGTACACTTGGGGCACTGCCTCATCAGCACGGTAGAAACAAGGATTCTCTTTGCGGGATTATTGGATAAGGTCTAGAGTAGCCTTAAACTAAAAAAAAAAGGAGGGGGAGGAGAATTTAATTCTTTAATTTGACAAACTATTACTAGCATGCACATGCAATTCAACACTATACAACAATAAGACATGGCCAATGCAATTATATAATTAAGAGATGTTTAGAATACTAATGATAGCCACTTCCCGGCCCATGGTGTATGTGAGGTTTATATTACGTCCCTTTAAGTGGTTAGAACGGTAGATGACTAGTGGTTAGCGCAGAACTTCGATTAACTCGGCAATCAATCCATACTGCTTCTCAACACTTTGCGAAACACCCTCCTGAATCACTAACCTCAAGCCTTATAGTAGGAAACACCTCCACACGGGGAATTATTTAGGCCAATACCTACACAAGCCAGTTCTACTCAATACCGGCCTATCACATCCTTCAGAACGAACTTGACTGCGGCCCCCCGCCCCTCAAACGGTCCGGAGTGATCTCTCTACACGGCTTTGCACAGCAGCCACAGGGGAAAGGAATCAACTGAATGTACATCGTATGGTGACCCAGACACAGATGTAGATTAATCAAGAAAATTTGCGAATATTAGAACCTACAATACCTTCCCCATGATGGTGGCCTGCTTCTTCACAGGGGGAAAACAAATAATTGCCGGGAAGTCTCCGTTGGTCAGGAACGCCACTTTCACTTGGTCGCAATATTCTTAGCCGTTTTTCAATTTTAATCGCCACCTCATTGTTCCCGGTGCGCGTGATTCTCGGTCGGCGTCACAACCAACACCAAAAAGAAGCCCTGCGCGCCAACAGTCTCCTATCTTCACCTCGAATTACCAATCTTTGTCACACGGCCTTACCTAACGATACTTTAAAATAAAATGAAATAATGTTACAAAAATAAACCTACTTAAATGAAAACAAACTAATATGATTGTCAACTCTTAACCAATAGTTTAAACTTACACAATTGCCTGTTTGGAAAGTGGGAAATCTTCTCATTTATTAAATATATCATTCTGACTTTTAAACTTAAAATCATTAGGTTTTTTTTTCTCATTAAAATATATATTTTACCCTAAACTATAGGGTAAGTCAAAAGAGAGTCCCTGGATCGTGGTCTAGAAATGGTTGGGGTAGAAATAGAAATCCAATTCGACCGAAGATTGACCCTTTAAGTGCGCCAAACTAACCATATTTTTCCCGCACAGAGGGCAGCACGTGGCGGATGCAAGCGGTGGCTCAGCCGAGCAAGTCAATAATTATTGGGTAGAGAGCACTATTAGAAAAATTCCTAATAGGTGTCAGTCTTGTTCTTACCTGATTTTTCGGTTCCGTAGAGGTCGAGGCTTGAATCTCGGCTTGAGTATTCTGAGATATTTTTTCTTTAATGCTGTCCTGCTCTCCCTTCTTATGAATTCAGGTATACTTCCTATAAATTGTACAATCCTCAACCCCATCCCGTTGATAGAAAATATTTGGATATCCTGGACGTCAAGATAATAATTAAAAAACAATCCAACCCGAATTTTATTTATACAATTTTGATTATTTCTTACACATTTTTAAGATATGTCCTAGCAATAGTTCGACATAACATATCTCAAAATACAGTAATAATATAAACTATCAGCCCCATCTAGTGTAAAAATGAATCAAATTGAAATTTAAAATAGTGAATCTTGCAAGAACCATTCAAACTAACGACTGTACGGTATTAGAAACTATTTTAGAAGATGTTGCGTTTATTAAAGCATTGATAACACTCTGTCCGGTATATTTCATCAATTCTATTTAGTATTTAATAATGGAGGTTTCTGATATCGTTGAGATTTTAGAACCTCGGTTGATCACATTTAAGAGACTCTGGTTCAAAGCCTCGAATTCAGCCTTCACGTGGTGCGGAAACAGGCAAGGCATAGCTAATCTTTGGTAGGAGTGTAGTTGACAGTAAGCAGAATGTTCTTTATTGCAAACATTTGCTAAAAGTATTATTATAATCGTTTGATAACACTTTTTATCAATATTATAGTATTACAAAGAAAATACAAATTATTTACGAATATGTTGATATCAGTGACTTTCAGTTAATGTTTGCAATAAAGAACCTTCTGCTAGCTGCCACTTACCTACACTTTTACTGTAGATTAGCTATGCGAGGAATTCTTAAGTTAAGAGGTCACTTTTAAGTACGAGTCCAGTCGCTTTTTAACCTCAATTGAGTTAATGTACCGGTATCTATTTAGTTTTTAAACCCTACCTTTAAAACCAAGGTTAGTAATAGCTTAATTAAATGGATAGGGATTTGTAAGGTTCTATAATTTAGAATAAGTGCACTCGCAATACTACTAGGGGGAGAGGAGAAAACTATTTAAAAAACAACAACTCCAGTACACCCGAATGAGATTCAAACCTCGTACTCTCTTCACCAGCAATTACATTTATTGAGAGAATAACGTCTTAAATGTGACCACCAATGTGGATTGAGTTATTATAAATACATTAAGAATAATATAATACAATATTACATAATAATTTCAATAGTACAATATGTATTGAAGATTCAATCACTTTTGTGTTAAACGAGTCGTACTTACACAGGGGAAAAATCGCTTAAGTCAACCATATTGTTTGTTTGAGCTACATAATTTGTAGTAACTAGATCCCAGCTTAAATTCAGGCGTTTTGTGATTTTTATGCAAATCTACAGCTCATTAATTTTTTTAGAGTCCTTAATCATCGTTTCTTTGATAGAGGGAAACCTGTCTAAACAGGGTCCATACATTAACCGAATAAACAAATTTTATATCGGTCGCGGCTTGGTTATTGGAAATGTGTAAACTTCTATATGATTTTCCATGAAGTAAATTATTTATTTAAAAAATATAGAACAAAAACCAGTTTGTTAGAACTCAAAGAAATTGCTGTCGAAAGAAGTTGTTTTCTGAAATTGCGGCTTTCCTTATAATATTTTTGAAATTTTTGGACACAGGCTCGATACTTAGTTTTTTTAGCACCGCGTCTTACTACCCGTTTGGGCTGCACGCATATGTATTAATTAAGCTAATGTGCTAGGGATTAGTACGATTGAACTTAGAGGAAGTATACACAAATTTGAGTGAAGTGGAAATCCATTTAGGAAAAACCACTCACAGTACATCTGACCGGGATTCGAACCTCGATATCCGCATCATTGACAGTCCAGTAAATCGCGAGTCACATCTTAGATCATTCGACCACTGAAGCGGGTTCTCGGTGTATAAGCTTTCATATAAAACATAATATTTAAAATCGCTTTATTAGGATACTGGAAATTGCTGAGTAAAGGGATCTCGTCTGTAGCTCGTGAGTGATGCTTGTGAGGGCACACACACATCGAAGGGCGGTGCGGTTAAACCTGAGACCACGTTAGTTTCTCGCGGCTAGTTGAACTGGACGCTAATAACCCTCTTCTTTGATGTTCAACGGCCCTGTCAAATGTTTGTTGAATGGTGTATACTAAAAGCCCTCTCCGCTCGTTCCTTCTTGCACCCGGGTTTAACCCTCGTAGGTCATTAATGTTGATTTTCCACACCAAATTGAGCGTTAAGACGGGCGCTTGCAAGAGGGCTTACGTTCTTCCTACCCTTACGTTTGGTTTTAAAAGGGAGGCGAGTGGTGATGGGGAAGGAGGTTTGTGTGGGAGGGAAGGGAATATCAATAGAAAATAGAGAGATAGAAAATCATCATTAATCATGGGTCCTGCAAAATCCTCTGAACGGGAAACGGTGATGCCGTCGCTTTAGTTCGCACGACGACGTGCCCGGGGCTCGCTCAAGGGAGAGGGCTGGAGGAGGGATGAAATTTGGGTGCCGAGTCTAAATGATGGTGTCACGCTCTTACAGCAGTGATTCACCTTCTTACTGAGCGAATTTTAAACATCAAAATGGTTTTTTGTGTTTGGATTTTTACTGTAGATGAAATGGAATAAATCGTTTAATTGATGTGTTATTCTGTCTTGGTTTTAAATTAATTCACTATTTTACTAATTCGAATCTTGTACAAAACTATGAGTATAAAAGAAAATAATGTTGGCCAAACAGAATAATATATAATAAAAATAGTAACTACCTATTTTTTGTTGCTAAAATGCATTTATTATAATATTCAGACATTTTTTAAATGTTAAATGAATGGTATGGGATCTGGTTGTAGAGTTTTCCTATAATTACTTTCGGGATGAACTACCAATAAGCAGTATTAGAGCTCTGAAATAAATTCCATTCAGAATTAGGAAAAAGTACCAATTACTTTTTTCGATTCTCAAATTTGATATTTTATTGTATCCTCGAATCTCAAATATCTTTAAGAATTTGAGGATCCCATCCCTAATTTAAATGGATCTGCTATATTTTAACTTTTATTCACGAGACTTTAACTAAATTTGTCATGGTTAGAAATAAAACTTTGAATGACCAATATATCGAGATTGCTGTTACTCTTTCGTCTCACATTTTTAACATAATCACCGGGATGGTGGCAATTTCTTGGGAGGCCGGGATCAAACCATGTGAATCCTGACCTGGTTTATTGATGTGAAAGACACGGATCCACCAATCATATTACCTCTAGGTGAATCATCCTAGTAAATCGCTAGTAAATTTGGCAACTCATAAAAATATATCATTTAAAATAATGAGCCATAAATAATATGGCTAAGTTAGTAGATCACTTGTTCGTATCCGCGTGGAATATAGTTCGTAATCTAATTATTAATATAATATGATCAATTCATATGTGTATTTTTTATCGATGTTTAAACTTACAAACGTGACCGCGTCTAAGGCGTTATACTGATATTATAAATGGCTGCTCCGCTTATTGTGAGGTTGAGACCGTAAAATATTTGAACCTTGGAGAGAGAAATTGGAGTATTTAGGTGTATATGATTTATCACTGTAGTTTTCCAATAAGCTTTTTTTACGCTAATGCTGTATAATTCCCTCTAAAACTAGCTTACTCATTCTCATCCCTTTTATTACTCGTATGTCGTTAATAAATTGGCTACTGACTCAATTAATTTAAAAAAATAGATTAATAGGTCAGATGAGTGGTTTGAGCTTTTGGCTCTGCTGCTGGTTCGAACCTGACTGCATTGAGGTTAGTTTGGCTTTCCATCCTCTAAGGATTTTGTTTTTATGATTTACCCTCAACCAAGGTGACCAAATGTCCTCCTTTTCCCAGTCATGTCCTACATATCAACCTTCGGTCCGGTGCCCGGTAGGAATTTTCAAAAATTCCAAAATCCTCTTCATTTTAACAAAATTAATAAATTAGTTAATTTTTTCTTGTTAATTGCTGTCAAAGTGATCTCGCATTTATATATTCTGCCGCAAAATGGCATTTCATCTATCACTAGAAGTCTTGGTGTTTTTTTGGTCGGTAAACCAACCACGAGGTATTCACGTGATAAAATTTGTTATTTATATTGGCTGCGTGTATATCGTCAGCAACCAATCACAGCGAGCGTCTTAATTCTTTACCATTATTTATGTAGTGTGCTTACTATATATTTCTTAAATGTCTTACATTTTATGAATCCTTGTCCTCCAGTGCGCCAAAGGCATCTGGTCACCTTGCTCCCAACCTATTCCGCTAGTTGTTAAATAGTAAAATTTATTATAACCAGTAACACTAGAGCGTGTGCTGTAATTTTTTTTTCTTTTAATCCAAAACTTTTGATGTTGTAAAGCATTGATGAGTATCATTTTTTAGGTGACTGAACCCACTGTGCTATCATATCTACTCCTCTAAGTATGTAACTTAAGAGTTACTCTGCCATGTTTACGGTTCTAGACTCCCTCTCTCTCATATCCAACAGCAGGCAATATCCGTCTCTTCCCCTGTCATCCCAACCCTTGCCCTTCTCCCCCACCAACCATCGGCTTGCAAATTACTTCGAGGATTTGATTAGACCCTGTGTACACTGCGGAGCATTGGGAAAGCATCTTTGGGAAGAGGTATTCCATCCCCTCAGCGCGTCGCGTGCAACTAGGTCCGCAAATAGCTGCTGGCAGGAAGCCGCCGGCGCTGCTCTGCCCCTTATTGGAATGAATTACGGCGGTGATTGATTTCTTCGTCATCGTCCGCTTTACTCTCCACCCTTTCCTTGTCCGGCGCGCCAATTTAATCCGTCTTTTCGGTGGAATAATTATACTTGGTAACAAAATCAAGTGTGTCTGATTTAGATTGGTTTGTTTGACACTTGATATTTTTTAATTTTTTGCTTGTTTGACCCCTACTCACTCGCTTATCAGAATTAATTGGATATTGGGGAATCATTTACTCTAAAATAAACATTTTAATATAGCGCCTATTTACAGTCATATTTCCATAGGAAAGGCCTTATTTGACAGATGAGAAGAGCTACTATATCTACTTGCACGTATTCAAAACCTACGTCCAATAATAAGATCTGCGTCTGTAACTTATGATATATTATAAATACACAAAATAACACTAATAATATTATGTGATTTCATATTATAAAAGTTATTTTCTATGAGAATTGGATTTTAATTATGTGATGACTTGTGCTCTTTTTATGCTTTTATTTGGTTCCTGTAAATTCTTCTTCACAATCCTGTGTACACCATTAAGTATGGAAACCGCAATTTGTTAAAAATATTCGCAGCGGATCCGACCGAATCAAAGGGGCTCGCGATTCACTGACCTAACTCTGTCAGTCATTTTCAACAACAGTTCTTCAAACTTTTAAACTATGCGGGCCAACCGTCACTTTTGGTTGCATGGGTGGTGTGTTCGATTTCTACTCGGGATATAGTCATATCGGTTCAATCTTGATCGGATGCGCAGTTAAACTCCCAGTTACGGGTTTTCAAAACTTCAAACGAAGATTTTAGCAGTTACTCTTATTGTATAATACTAGTAGGAAGACATTTTTAAATAATGCAAACTTTTTTTCTGTCAACTATCTGGGGTTCTTAATTCTGCTCAGGCTATATACGCATAGTTACTAATTATTATTACGGATTAGGGATAAGGAAGGTTTAGTTTAAATTAAGTGTACTCTCATTTGCATGGATGGAGAGGGGAAACCTCACCCTCAATACACCCGACCGGGATTCGAATCTTAATCTCCCTGTCATCGGTAATATAGTCCATTGCGAGAGTAATGGCTCAGACGATACAACCGCCGAAGCGGGCTTTACTTTATTATTAGTATAATTAATGGATATTAATTTTATTTATAAAAAAGGGGTGGTTGTAGATCACATGGATTTAAGTATGAATACGGTATATGATAATTAATTGATTTATCATTATTTTTATTATCATCGCCGCATCTTACTTACTACTTGTTCAGGTTACACGAAGCTTTTGTAACTGTCAAAAATCTACTTTTCTCTATAAATCATCCACTAAATACTCTTGCGTTTTTACGTATACTAAAAAAAAGTATTGCGAGCCTCCCTTGGTTCAAGATCCCCCATTTGTGAGGACCACTTCGTCCTCCCACCCTCAACCCTCTGTTATTATGATGCTCAGAGTCAGCACACGCAATACAGCGGGGGGGGAGGGGGGGTTAGTCGTGACGTCATTACACCGCATGATGAACCTTTCAAGAGGGAGGGTGTATGGGGATGATACAGGCCCCTGTAATGTGTCGTCTGGTTGATACCAGCTCGCTGTAATGGAATTTACTATAATCCTCCGCCGTGAATTGTTTCTTGCTCCACTGACACACAATACAGCTGTAGGGGATGTTACACAGTGTCACGGATTGGAAGGGGCTTAGCGTGACTAGCTTGTATCCTATAGGCCGAGGAGACGGAGGGGGGGGGGGGCTTCACCTATATATCCAGCCTTGTCGTTTAAAGTTCATTTTTCAGAGAAGCTTTTTTTTATTTTGTATAGGTTACCTCTTGGGTTATTTAAATCACGTACACTGCTACGAGGGCTACCTAGGTAGCCAAGATAGAGCCATTCCCGGGCTGCCACGCATCTGTAGAGCCTGTAAAGCACTGGGAATTTTATTTGTTTGGGGAAAAAATGGGGAAAAACAGAAAATTTGGCAAAATCTAGTAAATATACTGGAATGTTTGTTAATTTGGAAAATTTAACTAAAAGCTCGAAATTGTAAGTATTTGGATACACGAAAATGTGAATTGAAGAACTAAGCACGTTGATTCAAACATTAACTACCATCCTATAAACAAGAGCTGTGAAGTGACAAAATATGTAATTCCCCATCATTCTTAAATCATAATGTTTTAAACATAAGTTACATGGCTTTAGACTAGTTAGTTTGATTTTTTTTAAATTGCTCCTTCCATCAATATAAGCTCTCTGTAAAAATGGGCACTCCTTCTGGGAAACCTGGAAAACACCGTGAGTTTAGTAGTAATCAAAAAGCGCAACACTGCAATCAGATGCTGTATTCATGTTAAATAATGTTAACACTTTTAACAATATAGCCTAATTTAGTTTGGTATTCTCTAGAATGAATACAATATTGTTTTTTATTACCATATAGACTTGTAAACACAGAAAAAGTTGTATTTTTCTACTCTGAAAAGTTTATAAATCCACATACCTCGGCCAATTTATAAACTTACAAATGTCTAGGAAACGAAAGTTAACTGGTATAGGAACCTAGAATGAATCTTTGTGAACCAAATGTTGTAGTTTTAATAAGTGCCCACAACACAATATGTAGGCCTGTTGACATTTGTATTTACCTCCTCCCCTGTTTGTTCTCCTACTAATGGACATTGCCGTCCAGTGTGTTATACACCTACTTGGTTTCTGACAATTAGAAATTTCTGCTCGACTTTTCTAGCGCCCTAAGTCTGGTGCTATGGTTTGAATTTCTTTCTAATGGGCTATTTTTAGTAGGAACAAGAGACAGTCATTTTCATTGGAAGGGAAATAACGCTACTTTCACGTATTCATACGTTGGATCATGGGATTTGCAGCTGTTATTATTGGTATATATTATCAATAGGTACCTATAAAATAATGAAAATTGGACTGTAAGAAGGGCACTGTATGACATTTACAAAGGTTACTAAAATTTATTCCATACGTCAAGTCGTGTGATTTGCATTTGTCCCTTTTGATATATAGTATCAATACCTATACAATAATGCTATTGATTTATTAACCATGTCTGTATACATTGTTCTTATCACCGCGTTCTGGCTGTATCTAGTGGGTGCCTATCAAACAAGCATATTGTTTTCTGCTCATTGCTTTTAATTTATTTTATTTATGAAACACTTATGCAATATCAATATTAACATTTAATTAAATAATTTCCAATTTAATCTCATTATTTGTAAACGCAACTCATGTACAGTTAAAACTTGAATACTCCGCGGCACAAAAGCCGGCCACGAATCAATGTGGCTGTTTTTACAACTACTCAGCCGACGAGCTCACACATCCATATCAGACTCCGCTTTAAAGTATGAATGACATGGCACTGGACACGTCCCTACGGACCTAAATAGTTTAATGGTAGCGCATTGGCCGTGCTAAGCTCAATGTCCCGGGTTTTATTCCCAATGTCCAGGTGTCATTTTTCAATAAAATATTGCCTTAATACTGAGACATGTATTCAAATTGTCGACTTGGAATAATATATTCTGGACTTGAAGTAGAATAGTGTCTGTTGTTTAAAAGTAGCCAGGGTTTGAAAGGAATGCTCGGTAGTCGCTCTGTTAGGCCACCACCTGTTTCTGGCAGAGAACCATGTTTTGTCTGCGCTGTATATATAATTGGTTTCCTCAGCTATAGCAGGATTGTGATAGGAAGGGTCTTTTAGAAAATACAAACAAATGTACATACAAATATATTTTTAATCTTTATTTTATCTACTATTTTTTCCGTACGATAATTTAATACCCATCCGGTCTATTCGAACATTACAGTAAATGAGGCAGGGATGAGAAAGGCTAAACTTAAAGGGTAATGTAGCTGCATTTGCGTGGAGGGAGAAGGAGGAAATCATTTAAAGAAAACTACCTAAGAATATCTAGCCGGAATTTCAACCCCGACTTCTGCTTCACTAGTAAACAAGACTAAATGAGCCTGCCATTTAACCCGCGTGCCCACCGATAAAGTTGCTTTTACTTGGTTATTTTATTCGCAATTCGGCTAAATCTCTTCCCATAACGTTAAAATAAAACAAAGCCCTTTTTTTTATAGCACCGCGTCTTACTATACGTTCGCGTTGTACGCTTATGTACTAATTACGCTTATGATTTTAGGGATTATGAAGTTCAGGGTGACCTGGTGGTCTAGCGGTAAGGTATCGGGCTTCTGTGCTGGGGTCCGGGGTTCAATCCTCGGTCCCGGCACAGATTTATCTGATTACCAAACCCTTCCTTCACTTCTTGTGAATGTGTTGAATGCCAGGCCTCCACCGTGGTTCGGATTCCACGTTAAACTGTAGGTCATCCATTTCATATCACATTCACCCTGCCATTACACATTAGCGTAAGTGCGTATAACCCGAACGGGTGGTAAGACGCGGTAATAATAATAATAATGATTATGAAGGCTATATATTAAGAGGAAGTGTGCCCACCTTTGCGTGGATAATGGAAAGCAATTTTGGTAAAACCACCCTCAGTACACTCGACCGAGATTCGAACCCCGATATCCCCGTCATCGGTAGTCTAGTCTACTGTGAGAGTAGCGCGTTAAACCATGCGGAGACCGAAGCCGGTTTATTTTATTGTTTTCCTTGCTTTTTAAAAGTAGACCTATACATTTGATATGTCTGTTTCCCCGACGTTGAAAGTGATTCTCAGCAACAACAAAAAGTTTTTTATTTCCATTTTTTGTTGTTAGGTGAAGCTGTCTAGATGAAATGTTGATATCTACTCCCATACCGCCCAACAGCGGCACTTGTGCGAACTGCGTTTCTCGAGCCGGGCTGCGTTTACGTCGAGAAAATTGTAACTTTCTTGTCTCCTATTTCACCCCCAGACGAGCAAATTGTGGTACGTGATGTCAACGGAAATTGTAAACTCTTTGGCTTAACCCCGCCGGAAACTTATTGCTTGGTATATATGAGGGATATAAAGAACAGTTGTGGCTTCTGTTTACTACGGACGTTTGTAGGGGATATCTTTGGACAATAGTTAGGGTAAATGGTGAGGGTGGGAGAAGGGCGGTGATCCTCACCACACAAATTTGTGTTTAAATACCGGTGAACTCGGGCTCTCTCTCTTTTTTTTTAGTGCAATCTATTTTGATTAAAAACACTACATTTATGAATTAAATAATTATTGACGTTCATACGTCATAAATTAAAATTGTATATCACCCACTTCGGTGTCCACATGATTTAAGGTGCAACTCTCGCAGTAGACTAAACTGCTGATGACGGGGAGGTCAAGGTTCGAATCTCGATTGGGTGTATCGGGGGTGGTTTTTCCAAAACGATTTTCCACTATTTCTCCACGCAAATGTGGTACACTTCCTCTAATATACCAGTGTAATTAGTACCTAAGTGTATAACCCAAACGGGTAGTAAGACGCGGTGCTAAAAAAAAATATGTTAGCCAATACCTGTATTTGCAATCCTTCATTTTGTATTAATAAAGTATAGGTGACCTGGTGGTCTAGGGGTAAGGTGTCAGACTTCTATGCTGGCGACCGGGGTTCGATCCTCGGTCCCGGCAAAGATTTATCTGATTACCAAACCCTTCCTTCACCTCTGACAAGACATCTTGTGAATGTGAGGAATGCCAGGCCTCCACCGTGGTTCGGATTCCACGTTAAACTGTAGGTCCTTCATTTCATCTCACAATCACCCTACCATTACACATTAGCGTAAGTGCGTATAACCCGAACGGGTAGTAAGACGCGGTGCTAATAATAATAATAATAATAATATTAATAAAGTAAGCAAATTATATTCGTAACTGTGCAATTTTTAATTATTATTTTTACTAATTTTTTTATTGGTTTTCTTGCCTCGTGTCTTACTACATTTCCCGGCTATACGCATTCATTCACTCTATTGAAGTGGGGATGAGGAAGATGTAGAGAAAATCCACTCGCACCTACTTTGATTAGGAGAAACAGTAATAAACACCACCCTCAACGCACCGGGCCGGGATTCAAAGACCTCCCTCCCGCCTCCTTGCTCACATCCACCCCCTTCCTCGTCACCTTCAAACCAGATTAGATGAGCCTGACATTTAATCCACGTGTCCACTTATGAGGGTTTCTCACATGTTAAATTGGTGAAAATGATACTTGAAACAGTAAAATTACTTTTTTTTTCAATCTCATTTTTTTTCTTTTATTCAAGGTATTTAACGTGCACTTTCTCAACCGACTGATTATAACAACATACGATTTATAAACTAACTTAAATCTAGAACATACACACACCATCCAGCCTCCGGCCGTTAGTTAATTACTGTGAAAGGAGAAACCACACTTCACTCATGCATTTTTCGGCCATGCCAGGACTCAAACCCGGCACACTTAGTTCAGTATGTAAACACGCTGCTTACCGATCTAAGGTGTTGAGATTGAATTTGCTAAAGTGGGTATTTAATTTATATATATACACACGCATATATGACTTTGAGCATGGGATAAACTTTCGTATAAAAAATGTATAATATATATTATATATAATTTTTATGCACACATTTTAAAGACGCATTTAGTTACATTTTGATTTAAAAATAAAACGTTATTTTTACTCTAGTGCTTGTTTTACGTATAATTTTCACCAAATTAAAATTGATGAAATTCTCATCGGTGGGCACGCGGAATAAATGTTGGGCTCATGCATTTCAACGATTATCTATCAACCTACAAACATCCACTATTGAAGGCCCCCTGGAAATATTTTTTGCTTATAATACATGGGTCAAGAACATGCAACTTGTAGATTTAGTTAATCATTAATACTTCATAGAGAGCACATGTTTGAATGTGATTGAAATTATCTACCTTTCCTGAAAGGTTATGTTAATAACATCCTTCCAAATAATTTCACTGAGAAAGGATGGTTGGGCACTGCGGGAAGGGAGGGGGGGGGGTAATTATTTTGAATCCTGCGATCGATGTGCGTGGTGTAACGTGAACATGACAATATTTTTCTTTCTCTCTTGATGAGATAACGGGGCCGCAGGCGGGCAATCTCAGCGCCTCAACAAAACAATCGTCGATATCGGTAGAGTTAATTACAATACAGGATTATGACGTCATATGGCACGGTATTACGAGTAGTATTTATAATGGTTTTTTAATACATTTATAGCCACTACGGTTATTTACTGACTTAAGACAAGCGTGCCAAACTCGTTATATCATATTCACTTTGAAAACTGAAAATTCTGAGTTGTCTCATTTAAAAAAAATTAATATAATCAGCATCATAAGTAAAATGATCATCATTATTAAAAATAAAATAAAATTAAGATTATGTACAGTTTCAAGGATGACTCATTTTTTTATCTGGGGCGTCCCCTTCATAATTTATTAATCCGTGTTTCTAAGTCGTGATCTACCGGTTGTTTGTACCTTTTCTTAAGAGATAACTTTTCACACACATGTGCTTACATACGTTGCACATATTTGTTGCGTCAATTTAATGAGTTTTGGGAATAGATCTCCCTGGTGAGTAAACAGTATAAACCAACTCAGGGCTGCCACGCACCGGGAAAACACGGGGAATTTTGTTAAATCCAATAAAAAAAACTGGAATATTTATAATTTTAGGACATTTAACTTAAAGCTTACAATTTTAGGTGTTTGGATGGACGAAAAAGTGAACGGAAGAATTAAGTACGTTGATTCAAACATGTCTTATTACCCCTTAAACATGGGTTGTTAAACCACAGACAATGTAGTTCCCTATCAAACTTGAATCATCCGTTTTAAACATAAGTTACGTGACTTGACGCAATTAAGTTTGATGACAATTAAATTTGATCACTTTTCCCTCCAATCTAAGCTTTCTGGAAGAATAGAAATCCTTTCTGGAAAACCCGAAAAACACAGGGAATTTGGTACGCAGAAAAACTGGCAGCGCGGCAACCCTAATTGCTAAATTTTCCAAAGTAGACCTATGCTTACTTTTTAAATCCCAAATTGTGTACATCTTTGACTTTTATAAAATGGCGAATTGGGCTGAATTGCATGTCGGGACATTTGGGCTGCACATGTCTACCTTAAGATTTGGGCTGTGAAGGAGTAAGGTAAAATGCACCTGAATTAGCGTGGATGTGAAAACCCCAGTGATAAATAAAATCTTGGAAACCATCTCCCCAAGGTGGGACTCGAAGGTTGACTTTCCCGCAATTGACAATCCAGTTGTTGTTTTTTTCCTCCGAGAGTGACTAGACATGCCTCGTGCAGGTCGTATGACTCATGAAAGTTTCTAGAGTTTTGTATATTTTTTTTTACATGGCATTGCAATATATCGCGTAATCTTTGCTCTTTATCTTTCTTAGGAAAATATAAAGCTTGGTGACAACTTTAGAGTATGCTGTAAAGTGTAGGAAAATGTGATGTCACCCTCACTGGTTGAAACATGGAATTAAGGCCTCAGTTTATTTATGTTTTTTTTTGTGACTAACGGTTATGGGTTTAAAGCCCGACCAGGCATACTAAGTTGGCTCCTCTACTTAAAAGCTGTAACACTTCCCCTGAATTGTACTTGGTTTTCCTGTTCCATTTAATGTGAATATGTGATGTCCCAGAACAGTAGTTATATGCGAAGCACAGGGGTAAAAACTGGTCACTTTGAACTATTCCGTTCTAGTTTTGATTTTAATGCTGAAAAAAACTATACCAGACACAAACTTGAAAACAATATTTTCCTCCAATAAAAAATGTTTTATTCATAGTTTGTTTAATATAAGGTATACATTAAAACACAAACTTTTTAATGTGGTATTGTTGGAATGTTATTTTAGTTTTACTTCGCATTCGTTAACAATAATATAAGCTACATTAACACAATTTTCAACCAAGGCTACTTTTTTTTTGTTCACTCCTCCTCCGTACCCCCACCCCTCCATCCGTCATAATAGCAGCCATGTCAAGGATAGTTGGCCGTTCACTCGATGACATTCAACTTTTACTGAGTTAAGATTCGGATGGACATCTCGAGGTTTGGCAAATCTCTACTCCAAGTAGTACCATGTGCTAACACCTCACCGGAGCTGCGC
>CABEEJ010001833.1:3775-42178 GCA_901482245.1 Timema douglasi
CCCCAAAAAACCTGGGCTTTATTAAAAAACTAAAAAGAAAACCACTTATTAAATTTTGCATTCAAAGCAATCACCTAATCAATTTTTTTTAATGGTAAGTCATTCTGTATATTGCGTTAAAGCAAGTTTTGAAATTACAGATTTTATACAATAGACTAAGTTATAAAATATGTTTTAATTGATTGAACAAAATAATATGTTCAACAAGCAACTCACTTGGGATAATATAATTTACAGGTACCTACACTGTATTAAATAATACTTTGTCAAAAAAGCAAATGAGATAACAAAAGCTTTTACCTTTTATCTTTGAGTAAAGAAAACCACAAATCAATTCTGCAGCTGGCTTGCCAGTAATTTGGTGCGTGGTGTCCCCTCCCACCTCTTTCTAATCCTTCTACACAGTCTTTTTTTTCCCCCCAACTTGCTAGCTTATACAGTATTACATTGTTGCATAATTGATTTCCTTTATTATGGCCCTTATTACTTTTCCAACTACTGTTATATTAAAATAAAAATATGTTTCTTTGGATCCAAAATAATTAATATATTTGAATTATTGGTTTGATCAGATGACATATACTATCTTTAACTAAACCACAAGAAATCATAAAAAATTAATACACCCCCNCCCCCCCCCCCCCCCGTTTCCAACCCAATATAATCCCAACTGGTGTTTTTAATACCCCCACCCCTTTTTTTAAAAACCCTGCTATTCACACACTACATCCTCCTAACATATTTTCCACACTAAAGAAAAAACTTATTTACTTAAAATTTGGTAAGGCCTATTCACTTTTGAAATGTTTATGAAATTTAAAGTGCTTATAAGAAATAAAATATGTCATATTTTTATCACTATGTCTTAATACCCATACATACAGACTTCTATACTTGACAAAGTATTAAATGTATTTAAGAAAAATGAAACTAGCTGGAAATATATTGTAAAATACACATTTAATAAAGTTTACTTAAGCAGTAAACATCAATACATGTTTCGTACCTCAATCCTATTTATTGACCAAGAACAATATTGTACTAAGAATTTTTTTTCTATTAAATTTACTAAGTTAAGCATTATTTAATAGCCGTAGGACTTAAACTGAGAAACTTCTTTATTTACACATTTTAAATTAAATTACTAATCAGTTGATTGTTTTGTATTTTTAACAGTGAATCAAAAATAAGAAAATCTTTTAAGATATTCACATATTTTTCAGTTTTTACTATTTTTGTTTAACTTAGGTCTAGGCTTACATAAGTTATATAAGCTATGTATATTAAACTATTTTTTGTGAATTTCTGTACTTAAAATAATTTTCTTTAAAAAGAGTCATCATAAAAATAGTAAATAAAGTTTTCAATACACAAAAGATACCAGAAGATGTGAAGAATATAATTTAATATGAAATATACGTGAGTTAGCCTATGTTAATCATACTTTGAAATCATTGTAAGTAGGCCCCATATGCCTATAATAGCCTATGTATTGATTAAAGAAAATTGTTTTTTTTTTAATAGCCTACATAGTATTTTTCATATTGGCCTGTTTTTATTTAGCAGGTTTGCAATGCAAAGTTGTATGCTCTAAAGGTTTAGAATTAAGTAGTCTAATGCTCAATTTATTTTTAATAGTAGACCTATACTAATCAATAAATTAGGCTTAGTATTGAAAAAATAAGTTAGGTATATATTTTATTAGATACTTGACTCAGGAAATCACTTAATTGTACGGGTATTCTTTTGTGCATTCAAAATCAGCATTATGTTTGCTCCCACAATTTTGGGCACTCAATCTTTTCTTTACCATTTTTCAATGAGATTTTATGTGCTAGTTAAAACTGTCACTAAACTTTTATTACCGATTTGAATTGTTGTAGTATAACTTAAAGCAATTATTCCCTCACAGAATAATTCAGTAAAATTTATAATCATATTAGCCTATTAACTCTACATCTTCATAAAAAAGTGAGGTTGGCCAGAAAACTTTAGAGAACACTGATTGATGTGTATCAAGAAATATTCTTCCGTGCTACTCTCAGCACCTGTGCCACTGGCTCGACAACCCTGGCCTTGGTAGACTAGAGAACAATATTTTGGAGCTTAGTGATGAGAAGTAAAGTCCATCAAAATGTGTTCCACGACTAGTTCTATGGTATGTAGGACCAAAGTTAATAAAGTGCAGAATTAAGTCTCACCAGCTTTTGTGCTTCTGATTTTCCTGGCTGTATTGTGCATAGTCTAATTGGAAATCGGCGAAAGGATTGTCCAGAATTCAATTTGAATAGTCTACTTCCCACACCGTCGACCCTTGATGTTAACTTGATAGTTGAATTAGCAATGACGTGATAAAGTGCAGACCCATCCGAATAGTCACGGAGTGTGGTAATGCACCCCTCACATGCCCTTAAGTCCAAGGGCGACAGCAAGTTACCTTTGACACACCGTTTGATGCGATGTTTGATCAGCTATTGTTTAAGTTTTTGTTTGCTAGAGATAAAGTTCATAGAGTAATGTGATCTTTGATAAAATACGTTAAATATGACAGTTGTTTTGTGTTGGATAATTAGGATAATTTGTCATGTGCAGTGAAAATAAGTCACCACAAATCTGTAAGTGGTCTACGCTAGTTCAAGCTCATAGATCGCGTTCAATATAGTTTCTAAGATTATTGATAGGAAGCAGCATTGCGGACTCAAGGCTATGAAAAGGATATTTTGCCGTCCAAGTAGTCTGTTGCAGTCTTCGATCTCAAGTGTGTGTAAAGTGTTAAGTCATCAAGTCAAGTGTATTCGACTATTCGGTCACGGCCAAGGTCTCAGTTCCTAAACAATTGATATAGTAACCAATAATGCACATTTGAAATGTGATGTGTGCTACTTTTCCATATTATTTTAGTATTACTAAAACTTACTTTTAAACTTATGAATAACGTTTATTTATTTTAAGTAGTGTTCATAATCATTCAAACCGTTCCATATTATATATTAAAATTAGGCCTGATATAAATCAAAATATTTTCTAATCATTGCACTTTTAAGATTAAATTGTTCCATCTGGAACTCAAAGTGAAGAGGTTGTTAACTTACTTCCTCCATATTCCCAGAATGGTACACTTCCATCTTTTTGAGCCAAGTACGGTGGTTTGAAACTGTATTTATATTCGAATCTCCTAAGTGGTATTTCACTTAAAATTGACAATATATTAATATATATAACGGTTAATAAGCACAGCCACCTCACCTCCGCCGCCATTATCAATTAAATGCAATGTCCAACCAAATAGAACAAGTGTCAGCTAAACCTGCTGCCAACACTACTTGGATTACGTCATTAGTTGTTTACGTGTGATATAATCGATAAAATAAGTTAACTGCCTATTGGGAAATTTATTGTTTAATTTAACCTAGTAAAACATAATATTCAGTTTTGTATATCACTTGGAAGTTTGTTTTAAGTATTTATAGTATTTAATATAGTGCTGTATTTATCTGAGAATGGTTCATATTAATAGCGTGTTTATGGGTTTAATTTAGGTTGTGTGATACTTAAAGCAGATACCCTAGGGCTAGGTTTATATTCATGCATAACGCATAACAGTAGAATATACACATTGCGTTTAGTGCACAATGCACAATTCATAAGTACAGTACATTGGTATATAATGAGCCCAATTGTAGAAAGTCTTACTTAAATCGATTGTCTTTTATTAATAGATAGTGGCTTTACCCATTTTCAATTCTAGATAATGTTTCTAAAAATACTTCCATGAAGGGCTCATTTGAAAAATAACGTTAATTAAACGGCATCTTTTAAAACTTGAATTTAACAAAAGTGAAGTTTTGTCTGTTCTATTAAAGCAAGTTGGATTATTATTTGGTTCAAATTTTATTATTGTTATGGCCTACTTCTGGATAACAAAATTAAATATGTAATATCTCTCCTTTAGTTTTAGTCATAAGGACTATCATAGTTAATAACGCAAAAACAAAGAAAATTTGTGAATAAAAAACCAGTATTACTACCACAAAGAATTTCAAAAGTGAAAATAAATACATTAACTTTTTATTTTCGTCTGGTTGTATACTAATGTTTAACTGGATATATCCTCTTCTTGTATTTATAAATAATGCATAACAAACAATGTATTGCACCCAAACTGTACTGTACCGTTCACCACCTCCAGCTCTAACCACTATAGGCCACAATAGCCGGGTAGAGGCTGGGTGGAATCTATAAGGAATTTAATGTAACAAAAATAGGAACATTTGCAAGTTTAAGAAAAAGTTAAATTATTTATTCAAAATTAGACAACAGAGCCAGAGGTAAATAAATAATATATGATCTCACAAGGTGAACTGAGTAGTGTTGATAAACATATAAATACGGCAGTACATTTAAGAATATATTTCACAATCTCAAAGTAATAATAGACTACGTTTGAAACAAAATAGTTATATCATAAATTATTTATTTATACGAATTAATCTGAAAGAGACCCAATAATAATAAAAAATCGTTAATATAATAATAAAGAGCTTAAAGAGTCCCTCTACATGGTTAACAAAGCGCTCAAATCAACTTTGGGAATTCAAACTAAACAAACAGATTAAATGATTAAACCTTTGAAACCTTATTATATTAATAAAGAGCTTAAAAAGCTTCTCCACTCGGTTAACAAAGCACCTGAATCACCATTGTGGATTCCGACTCAATCATTAAGTTTAAGATTAAATTTAAATTCACATATCAATTCTGATTAAAATAAATTATAGAAATGTTTGACTTCCGAACATAACTCAAAACTTGTGTGGGACTATTACTTCCACTCACTGGCACAGCCAAGGGCTGGGGGGGCGGGGGGGGGCTGTTCCAGGGTTGAACCCCCCACAGACCTCGATACCCACCTTCCTCTTTTTCTTCCCTAAAGCTGTTGCGATCATACATGAGGAACTCTACAAACTAATACAAACTTAATTAGCTTCATGTAAATACATCCAGAGGTGTCAGTTACGGACCCATGTGGAAAAATGCTGGAATTGACCAGATTTGGAAATGCCAGATGCCCCCAACCTCTCACAAACAAATTCTGGTAGAACCAATGCTTCCACCAGCTTTGAACTAATCGAGAAGATTTCGACTTGTTAATAGTCAACATTGTAATAGTAAACAAAGCCATATTACATTAGAATACTGGAAATTTCTCACTAAACGAATCGATTATTGTTAAAGTTATAACTTATGACCCAACAAAAATAAATTACTTCTATAATTTTTCTAAACAAAATACACCTACGAAATTTTATCTATAGATTAAACATTATCAAATTTTAAAGTTAAACAATTATTGGTAAACACAAGTGCAATAAAATTTGTATTTAAACTAAATATTCCAAGAAAAAACAAACAAAAAGTGTCTACCTACTAATAAGTCTAAATAATTTATTACAAAGAGACTAGCGCCCAGGCGGCAAAACTAAGTGTTCCATAAAACAGTTTTACTTTTCAAATTAAATATTTTAGTGATAAATTACTGACGCCTACACTGAACGATTTTAATCACATAATTAACTAAGTGTCCAAACACCCAAACCCATTATAGGTCGTATATATTTAAATATTTAATAAAATATAATGTTTATATTTTTTCATCCTGGAGCGATTATGTCCAAGTCTAGACCAGGACCTATCGTGGTTGTGTCGGAATTAATAGTCAACAATGTTAGCTCAGCAATAGCTTTATATAGGTTAAGTTGGTGAATATAAGGGGGAAATCTTCATATTAAAAATATAACGGCCACGTTGTGAACACGTGATAGCAGCATTATTCTCTTGTTAACAACCGTCATCATCTTGACAGGTCATTCCGGATATATGGTGAGTTGGCAGTGAAGATCGCGTTAGGTTGTATGTCGGCCGGCTAAGCCAATCAGCGTAGGCCTAGATCACCTCATACCGGTGTCTCACCGATTCACTTTTCAAAGGAGTGTCAATCTTCCTTTCAGAATTATTTTATGTGCACAAGTCGTATGATGATTGTTGGCCGAGACTATAGGGTGAGTAAAGCACATATTTTAGACACACTAAGGTTTTGTAAATCTTTGATATTGCAGGATTACTATATGTATTAGTTTTAATCGGGGCGGGTAGTACTGAATTTAAATTAGCTAGCATTACTAATGTTACAATACAAGAAGTTGAAACACAGTATTTTCAATGGTGGCTTTCGTATTCAAGTGTATAGTAAATTGTGCACAACACACAAAATCGATATAAACTGTAACTTATGTTTTGTATGGACTTGAAAATAGACAGCCCTTGTATCACCCAATGAGAATACTAAGCGAAGCTAAAGCCAACTAAATGCCATGGCCAGTGTACACAGCAGATAGGTAGCTGATCCATTGTTTTCAACAGACCATTTAACAGATGTTTTTGAGTCAATTTTTCAAACTTGGCAAGTGAATGAAAATATAACTTGATTATTGCAATCAAATCAAAGAAACCTTATATACATTTATTTTTAACTGTTCACCTACTTTTCTTGGAAGGTGTATAACATTAGCAATACTATTTAATACTACAAGGTTACTACCCGCCTCAAATAAACCAATACACATAGACGTCCTGCAATATCAAAGGTTACAAACGTACTATGTCTAAGATAAGTCCTCTACTCACTCATTGTATCTTCTGGCCTAGCGCAAGTCCCGTAGCCCGAGTGGCTCGCACCCAATTATATGATGAAGGGAAGTCCTAACAAGCTATGAATGATGCAGCAACGATATGTTCCAAAAGAGGGATCCATAAATGCACTGATTGGCCCGGATGGGCTACAAATGAGCCACTTACAATCTTAAACTGCAACGAACTCGGTGTCTGGTGTACGTGACTTGATGGGCGTACTTAAATTCAACAGCCAACTTACCAGGTGTCTAGCATACGTAACTTGGGAACGGGCCAAGTTTAACTGCTGACTCTCCAGATGTCAGGTGTATGTTATTTAGGAACGAGCCAAGTTGAACTGCAACTAACCAGGTGTCTGGTGTACGTGACTTGATAGACATAGCTAAATTCAACAGCCAACTCACCATGTGTCCGACGTACGTGACTTGGTGTCGAACCAAGTTTGGCAGCTGTTAACAAGAGAGTGCTGTTAGCACGTGTTAGCCGTGTGGCATTGTAATTTTAATATGAAAACTCCAACCTCTTTGCCTATCAACTAGACATATATAACGAGGGAACTCAGCAAATATGATTGACTATTATATCCGACACTTCCACGAGAAGTCCTGTTCTGGACTTGGGACTAATAAGCTAGCATAGTGGACTATTAAATCCAACCCTTCCACGAGAAGTCCTGGTATGGACTATTACATCCGACACTTCCACGAGAAGTCCTGTTCTGGACTTGGAAATAATCAGCTAGCATAGTGGACTATTATATCTGACACTTCCACGAAAAGTCCTGGTCGGACTTAGACATAATCACGTCTGTAATTTCTCCCTAGTAGATTTATTTTTGAAAGTAAATTTGTTTTTGAAACACTTAATGTTTTCTTTTGCCGTTTGGGTGCTAGTCTCTTTGTAATTTTTAGAGATGATAGATAATAGGTAGCCACTTTTGATTATCTTTCTAGCTTGGAATATTTAGTTTAAATATAACTTTTTATTGCTTTTGTGGTAACCAATAATTGTTTAAGCTTTAAAATTTGATAATGTTTCTTTTATAGGTAATATTTCTAGACGTATTTTTCTTTGAAGAAAGTATTAAAGTAATTCATTTTTGTTGTTTTATTAGTTTTAACTTTAACTTTTACCAATTCGTTTGCTGAGAAATTATCAGTATTCTATTGTAATATTACTTTGTTTTCTATTATAATGTTAAATATTAACATGTCAGAATCTTCTCGACTACTTTAAAGGTTGTGGACGTAATAGTCCTACAGAAGTTTGAGTTATGTCGGGAAGTCAAACATTTGTGTAATTTATAAATATTAGAATTGGTATTTAAATTTAAATGTAATCTTAAAATTTAAATTTGCTTAGTCTGAATTCACAATCGTGATTCAAGAGCGTTGTTAACCGGTTAAAAGAGGCTCCTTAAGCTCTTTATTATTATAGTAAGGATTCAAAAGTTTAACGGCTTAACTATTTCTTTAGTCAGAATTCACAATGAGGATTCAGGCACTTTGGTAACCGTTTGAAAGAGGCTCTTTAAGCTCTTTATTTACTATATAAACGACTTTTTATTGTTATTGGGTCTCTTCCAGACTAATTCATATAAATTAATAATTTACTTTGAGATTGTGAAATATACTCTCAAATGTACGGCACAAGCGCTGTCTCTGCCATATTTATATATTTTTCAACACACTTCAGCTTGTCTTGTGAGGCTATGTATATTTTTGATTACGTCCGATGTTTTACCAACCAAATATTATTTTCTTCTATAGGATTTTTTTTTCTCTCAAGTTAACACTGTTTTTTAACAATGACTCAGGAAAGAATCTTTTAGTCGAAGCCATTTCTACGATTTGAATGTAATGTCTTATATTCTATTATTCATTTATGTTATCTATTGACCTCATAATGTAAATCCATTAATTATGTATTTCAAGAAATCAGAATTTATTTTTATTATTATTTCAATAATTATTCATCAAGACTGGACTTAAAATATTTTTTGCATTAATACCTTTAATTACTATTTTTATTTGAAATAGACTGATTTGATCAGATACAAAATTAATTACAATATTTTTATCTTTATAATTTAGCAGACGTATTTTAGACAGGGCCAATTTTTGATCTCACAATTATTTATTTAAAATAACACCTATTAATTTTTTGGGCCCAATCTGTTGTGAAGTATTTTTTATATTTCTATTACCATAATTTAATGTTTTATACTGTTACCATTGCTATCAAAAAACTTATTTAGCTAGGTTTCACCTGAAGGCAATTCCCAGGGATACCTTGGAGGTTGCTATTGTTGTACACATAGTGAGTCCATTGTTGACTAGGTCCAGTTAAGGCATTTTTTTTTCAACGTGACTCAGAAGTCTTGAGAAAGTCTAGTGTTCGATTTTATGTATTATTATTTATTTTATTTTTAGTCTAAGATAATTATTTTGTTGTTGTTATAGTTTTATGTAGATGTTGGTTTTAAGTCCAAAGTATTGTATTCATGTTAAATCTGTGTTAGCCCATTTTTCTATTACTAACGATTTTATTTACTATTTCTTTAATTGCGTCACTGGACTTAAAGTAAAAAAGTACATATATGCCTTTTAATATTTCCCCCCCCCNCTTAAATACAATTAAATAGGTACATACAGTAAGCCATTTCTTAGTGGCTTTAAACATTTTTTCTAAAAGTATTATTGTTTGAACATAGTGAAGTATTGTACCACACATGACTTAAGAAACATTTACATTAAAGGATATACAATTCTGTTTTACAGGTGATACTGTAAAAATACGACTACAAGCTTTAATATATTTGAATTTGTAGCTATCTTCCATGTTGTTTACCTTCTGCCAAAACTACAATATATTTAAGGTTGACTATTAGCCTATATATTGGGTTCAGAAACCATATTATATTGAAAGTTCGATAACTATAGTGAGATAAGGTTTCTTAAAACGGATTAAATTAATTTGTTTGAATGACACAGTTTTTGTAGGTGGTTGTCTTTAAGTTCAAACGAGCATTTAAGTCATAGGATGTTAAGAAGTATTATTATATTACAATGTATTTAAAGTTGACTATTAGCTTATATAATGCTTTCAAAAAACATATTAGATAGAAAGTTCGATAACTATAACAAAACAAGGTAGCTAAAGACTTTATTTCATTTGTTTAAACGACATGATTTGTATAGAAGACTTACTTTCAAACGATCATTTGGTTTATAGGATTGTGAGAAGTGTTATTATATTACAATTGTATTTAAAGTTGGCTATTAGCTTGTAGATGGTTTCAGAACTCATGGTATACTTACAGTTCGATAACCAATAAAATAAGGTAGCTTAAACCTAATTACATTATTATGATCAAATGATAGACTTTGTGTGCAGTTCTTACGTTCAAATGATCATTTAGGCTATAGGCTTGTAGGAAGTACCATTGTCCTAGCTTACACCAAATTATTTAAAGCAACTAGTCGTGAGCTTCGAACTTTGTCATGCTCTTCAAACTGTTTATTAACATATTTATTTCATTTAACTAATCATATATTGATCTATTTAATATATTAAATTAAATTAGCGAACGCTGTCAAAATACCATACTACCTTATATGTATGTAAGTGAGAAGGAAATACCCGAAGGTTTACTTCTTTCCTACACAATGGTATGCAAACGACAGCTCGAAAATTTCAGCCACATATTTTCATTCAGTTATATTATAGATCAATGGTTGAGCTTGAATTTACCTATATACTAAAATTTGGATTTTATAATAATGAAGGTTGTAAGGGACTTTTATGTATGCACGGTTAACTGTTCGGAAAAGTGGTGGGAAAAACCTCTCTATTACTGCTGCCATCTTTGAGGACTTTTGTGATGCTTGGATAAGGTCGTGGGAGTTCATTGGCCATTGGTATGGTGTGCTGAAAATATTGTTACTGTGGATTCACACGTTCACCGAAAAACTAGCGCAGAACAGAAACGTGGTCATGAGAGGCGCTCTAAGCCAATCAAAAGATTTCCACTTAATCGGCGCAAGTTGTTCTGCTGAAGTTCAACTATTCTCTACTTTGTCCGCTCTGCTCGAGATGTTATGCTCTGGAGAACCAATCAAATCTCAGAACCAACCATCTCAAATTAGTGCGCATGCGCATTTGTCAACGTATGCGCTCTACAGCCAGAAGCTAGCAGACAATTTTGTTGGCCGTTGTCAGGCGATTTGAAATTACTCGTTTATGTAAAGCTTGTTTATTGATGTATTGGATTGTGCCACGACACAGTATTATAATTTGTAAACAACCATCGAGACAATGATCTTTTTCAACGAGCGTGGGAATCAAGCGTACGTTTGCATCCGCTTCATTCTGGATAAAGGTGAATTCACACGTACGCTGAAATTTGAAAGCAGTACAGTAAAGGGGAATTCACACGTACTCTGAAATTTGAAAGCAGTACAGTAAAGGGGAGCTCCCAAGTATTCTGAAATTTGAAAGCAGTACAGTAAAGGGGAATACACACGTTCGCTAAAATTTGAAAGCAGTACAGTAAGTCCGCGCTTCTTAGTGGTGCAGCTTTTCCCAGTTCACACACTCGCGGAGAATTGGGAATATCTGTTTACCCACGATGCAGTGAAACGTCAAACATATATACGTAAATATTACAATCAGTGCAAGTGACGGTATTTAAAATAAAATGATATGTTTTATTTATTGCCTGGGTTTGATTTTGTCATCGATAAACCTCATGGATTCCAATAAACTGTCGTTTTTAAATCATCAAGGCTGTTCCCAGCCAATAATTTCAGGGTTTTTTGAGCGGGCACATGCCACAATTGCTGTAGGCTAGATTTAAAAAAATAATTAAGCACCTATAGAAGCTCTCTGAAGTGTTTTTATGGCAACATAACCCCCTAACTGCTGAAGGCTAGTAAAAAAATATATATTTAAACAACTCTAGAAGCTATTTACTCCCTTAACTGCTGTAGGCTAGGGAAAATTCCAAATATTAAACACCTCTAAAAACTCTGAAGTGTTTTTTTTATGGTAACAAAGTCCTCTAATTTGTACTTGTACCTTAATTTGCTATGGTTTGAACCTTAAAGAAAGCTATATATAAGTTTACTTTCTTCATAAAATTTCAGGGGGGAGGTAGATCCCCTCCGACTATGGCCTTGTAAATCATCACCTTTGAGATACGTCATTGTGAGAATGTGCTGTGTCTATAATTAACACATGTTTGAAAGTTTGCACATGTTCTGATCGGATTTTCTTGGCAGGTTTTCTGTGGAAGCGCTGGAAACGTTGAAGTTCTTTCTCTACTTGAGCAATGCGGGCCACTCTGGCCGCGTAGACAAGCGTGTCTTGTGATTGGATTAGAGCTGTCATGTGACTAAATATTAGCACTTCTCTCATTTTACACCAAACGTATGAATCCACAGTTAAGGTACAATTCCCTCGCCGCGTCTGCGACCCTTATATATTCCAGCGACTAGACTGATTTCCCTAGCTTGTTATGCGGCCAGTTCCTGCAAGGCAACTGAGTCTGGCGACCAGAGTGCACGTCCAGCGTCTCTACATTGCGTCTGCGTCCACACTGCTTCTCGAGCAAGCGTGACTTTTAGTAGAGCTGTATTTAGTTTGGTCATAACTGCTTGCCGACACAGGAAATACATATAAGTTGTTTACAACAAATGCTTTTAAAAAAAGTGGTTTAAAGTAACTGTGCTATTCGAGGAAATCTCAGGTCCCAGTCGGTCTAAGCTTACAGTGATAATAATTAAGGTGGTACTTACAATAACTTAAATAATAAAAAGTGGATCCTCAGTCCGTGTCAGTTTTGTGTATGATAGGGCTGGTTTTGAAAATGGTCCAAGATTGATCTACAGAAGAGGGTGAAAATTTAATTGTAGAGGTGGAAAAACACCCATCAATTTTTGACATATCTTCGCCAGTGTACCGGGACCAACATGTGAAGGACAACATATGAATAAAGATCTCAGGAATAGTTGGTCGATCAAGTTAGAATTTTTTATTCACACTATTCCAAAAAGCCAAATAACACGAAACATTGAATTAAACTCAATTAAGAAACTCTGATAAATGAGAAACGATCTGTACTGCACTTAAAATTACCCACGACTGGTGGCCAAGAGACTCATCTATGGAAACACTGTATCCCACGTCTGTGACTCACCACCCCACGTCTGCGGCCGCAGATGCGAGACGCAAGACGCGCTGAGGGAAACACTGTATCCCACGTCTGCGGTTGTTACTTGAATGATTGAAAAAATATGTAATTTGAAAAGGAATTTTTATGATGAGTCTAGTAAACAATTTATCTATTGTATTGTACAAACTTTCAGATTGTTTTACAAAATATAGCAGATTGGCTTACAATTTTTTTTTTCTTTTTCTAGCTTTGCCAATGACAATTTCAACTCGTTTGTCAGCACTTTGAATAATAGTTCACCTCAAATATTTAATAACACTTAGGTCCACCTCATTTATAATTGCTTAGAAGAGTGCAGTGGGCTATATAATTCTTTTTAATTTCTAAAAGGAATTTAGAGTATAAATACAAACATATTGTGTATCTAATATTGTATCTTAACCGCTGAAAGCCGCATCAATCACATACATATGTAGGCCTATACATTTGTATGGATATATAAATAAACATATAAGTTAATGTGAGTGTTATAGGTGACCTGGCGGTCTAGGGGTAAGGTGTCAAACTTCTATGCTGGCGGCCAGGGTTCAATCCTCGGTACCGGCACAGATTTATCTGATTACCAAACTCTTCCTTCACCTCTGACAAGACATCTTGTGAATGTGGGGAATGCCAGGCCTCCACCGTGGTTCGGATTCCACGTTAAACTGTAGGTCCTCCATTTCATCTCACAATCACCCAACCATTCATTACACATTAACGTAAGTGCGTATAACCCAAACGGGTAGTAAGAAGTGGTGCTAATAATAATACTATAATGTGAGTGTTTTTTAAAATTGTATTGAAAGTACAAGTATGTTAACATTAATAGTCGTTAAAACTTTGTAAGTGAAACATAGCACATTTTAAAGTTGAGTTTACCAACGTTGCCCCATTCTCGTCCTACTCCATAAATCTTCCCTACATCCAATTTCTTATATTATTTCCGATTTTTCCTCCATGCAAATGCCAGTACATTTACCCTTGATTCTATATTTCTCTTTCCTTTACCATTGTATAAATATGTGGATAGCCCGAGCGGGCAGTAAATACGTGTAAGGGTTGACACAAAAATATGGGCCATTATTATTGCACAGTAAAATTTTCTGTTTTATGTTAGTATTAATGATGTCCGCACAGTAAATTTTTATTTTAAATACGTTGAAATACGAAATTAAGAAGGAGTAAACAAGTAAGTGACAAAACACCCCTAGTATACTCGAAAAGAATAGTTGGATACTGACCCTAGTAAAAGTTGAGAATGTCAGTCAAGATAACTAGCACTGAGGAAATTCTGCTTGTCAAAGATTTTCACCTTACTACTCGTTCGAGCTGTCCGAATTCAATTTCACTATTTGAAACAAACCAGAAAGGAATAATTTAGTGGAAATATTGCCACATTTTCTTTAAAAGCGATTGATAAATTACGCTCAGCCGAAATTCAAATCTCAAATTTCCTTTTCAGCGGCCAACTACAATAGCCTCATGGCTTCTTTGGTGCTGATTGACAGCTCACAGCTTATGTCTGACAGTCAACATTTGGGTATATACCTAAATTTTGACTGTCAGAAGTGACAGCTGCTAAACACATGTTTTTGCAGATCATATGGTTCGGCGTAGGGATACATAATTTGGTCTGGTAACTTTTCAAAGCCGTCAGCTGTCAGCTGTGAGTTGTCAGTCAGCACCAAAGAAGCCATGGGGCTACTTTAGCTTCAATGAAATGGACATTTAGGGCAGAAACACAAACACGATGCGAATAACAACAGCTCTCCAGCTGTATTAAAAATAACACGCAGGGGGAGAACGGTGGTCATTCCTAAGAGTGTTATAGTCTGGGTCATTAGTTCACATTCCAACCGCCATGACTGTGCTTATTAAACATATTCATATCAAAAGTAGTTTTTTTATCATGATGTTCAACTCAAACCATTCAAAAACTTTGTAACGACTATCGTGATTCAATTAGGTTAGCAGTTCTAAAAGATAAATGGGAGGCATCAGCCTTTACTTGACAAGGATGGTACACCCAGCAGGATTTGAACTCTGAACTCCCATTCATCAGCAAACTAGACAAGACAAGACTGACGCCTTTTTCTGTGTTCCACCTAGTGTAAAGCTATAATAATTTTTTTAAATGTTATTTTAGGTCTTATGCCGGCATGCCATATAAAACTAGGTCTTATGAATTTAGGTCTTGTGGAGCTAGATTTGGTAAATTTAGGTCTAGTGAAGTTAGGAGCTATAAAGTTAGGTCTAATGAAGTTAAGAAATTTAGTTTAGGAGTGATGACTTTAGTTCTGCCGCAGCTACAGCTAGCAGAAGATTCTTTATTGCAAATATTGGCTGAAAGTATTCTTAAAAGCGTTTGGTAACACTTATTCTTGCCAATATAGTATTACTAAGCACATAATAATTATTTCCAAAAGGTTAACATTAGTGATTTCCCCCCAATGTTTGTAATACAAAACTTTCTTCTAGCTGTTACTTATCCACACTCCTATCGCAGACGGGGTATAGGCTAATTAATACATTTTTGTGTAATGTGATGTGTAGCAAGCTTTTATTTGGGGAAATAAAATCATACTTAGAATTATTTAACTTTATCTTAATGATAGCAAATAACAGACTTGTATGATAGATTTTGTTTTAAATTTAAATATCCCTTGATTCGTCACAAGAACCCTTTTGTTTCTTATTTGTTCACAAACTTCTCGAGCACGCTCATGACATACATGATCAGTTTGCTGTCAAGGTGTTTCCCCGTCACAAGTTCAAGGCTCGATGTTTGCGAGTATCCAGTCTAGGTAGGCCGTGACCCTGGTGTACACAGCAGGAGTGTACTTGTCAGCACAGCGAACCGTACCGAAAGACACAATCCCCACCTGAACGACAACGGTCTTGTTGAGCTCATTTGATAGCTTCCAGTCCATGAGGGGACCGCCGCTGTCTCCATAGCACGAGTCCTTTCCCATGTCCGCACCCACGCACAACTGAGTCGCGTCGATCGGCCAGACGTCTTTGGATTTAGAATACTGCTCGTTGCAGTAGTCTAAGGTTTGACTCCGTATCTGCACGTGTTGTAGAATACGGCTGCCTTCATCATCCCCTGCAAGCACACAAGCGCGGAAGTGTTCCATTAACAAAGGGGCCCACCTCGGTGGCGTAGTTGGCTAACGCGCCTGTCGTGTTGAGCTCGACTGCTGAGGACGGGGAGATCGAGATTCGAATCTCGGTAGGGTGAACTGGGGGTGGTTTTTCCTAAATGATTTTCCACTCTCCCTCCACGCAAATGCGGGTTCACTTCCTCTAATTAAACCTCCCCAATTCCTAATCCATTAGAGTAATTAGTACTATAAAGCGTATAACACGAACGGGTAGTAAGACGCGGTGCTAAATATTATTATTATTATTATTAACAAAGGGCAGGTACATTCTGTTTACGCTGAATGATATAAGGCCTACTTTGATCTATTGCGCTACAACACTTTCTTAAAAGCTTACCCACGGTGGAATCAAACTTGGGAAGAGGGTAAACGGTGTTTCTTAACGTTACCGATTAGACTAGGGCCCTATTTTATATCCTACACCATAGTGGAAACGTGCAAAAACAAAATGGATCACCAGTTAACTTGTCTTAATATATTATTGATAATTGATAGAAACAGTTTTAAACTGATATACATTTTCATGGTTGGTAAGTATTATATTTATAGATCGATTCAGACCTCCCTCCTTCACCCATGATAACGTTTTGGATCCACCCAGGACTTGATTAACTTGTATACTTACAGGTGTCTGTCTTTCCCCAGCCAGCTACTTCGTAAACTTTTATTTCATTCCCAGTTATGGTGACTCCAAACGGAAGGCAAATCGGTTTGATGTGGTCTAGGCATGGAAGAATTAGGTATTAGGTTAGTACAATAAACATTTGTAATAAAAAATACTATAGAAAAAGATAGGGTTGAAATTGCTTCACTGATATTTGGTTTTCTTAGTAAGCACATCTTTTTTTTTTTTTTTTTTTTCGGTGAAACGTTAAGGAAAAGCTTTCCAATTCTTTTTCTAAAATTATCAAAAATTAAANTTTGCGGTGAAACGTTCAGGAACAGCTTT
Organism: Timema douglasi; assembly: GCA_901482245.1. NCBI lineage: Eukaryota > Metazoa > Arthropoda > Insecta > Phasmatodea > Timematidae > Timema > Timema douglasi. The sequence continues at coordinate 20,796 of CABEEJ010001833.1, forward strand.
CCAATACTTTTACTAAAATTATCAAAATTGAAACTAGTGACATTTATTGTTAAAATATCCACCTCATTTATAGCGGAAAATATCAGGGGGGAAAAACTCTGGTTAAAGTCAAGGGTAAAAAATGTGCAGTAGTATATTGCAGGGCGAATGCTTATCGATAACAGAAATATGGTTTGACAGGTATTTCTGCTAGCGTCAGGATATTCTAGGGTCTCATGTTCTTTGATATAAACATTTTAGCCGTACTAGAAGCAGAGCGCAGGATTCCTGCCTCGCTGTCGGTTTCCAGATGACCACGATGGAATCGCCTCTTACTCTACTTTTTGGGAGCCTACAGGGTGTAAGTTGTATAACTCCTGTTTGGCTCCATATTTACTCGGGTTGTAATTAGTGAAGCACCTGTATGTACAGTAGCCCCATAGCTTCTTTGGTGCTGACTTACAGCTCACAGCTCACAGTTAAATGCTGTGAAAAACTGCCAGACCAAATTATGTATCCCTACGCCGAACCATATGATCTGCAAAAACATGTGTTTAGCAGCTGTCACTTCTGACGGTCAAAATTTAGGTATATACCTAAATGTTGACTGTCAGAAGTCAGCTGTGAGCTGTCAGTCAGCACCAAAGAAGTCATGGGGCTACTGTATGTATTACTACTGTAATATTTGTATATGTGACTATTATTACTGTTTTGATTGTCTATTTTACTATTATGTAAGCATATATATTAAAACTAATAGCGAAACAAGTATTCATATCGTGGTGTGCTTACAGATAACCCTTATATACGAGGGGAAGTCAGTAAATAGTTCACAAATGGTTCTAGAAGAAGTAAGTGAAATACAAACTTTTAAAACATTTTATTATTACATTTACATTTATTTCTCTACATAATCTCCACAAATGTGTATACACCTATCTGATCTCTTGAGAGTACCACAAAACCCGCAGCACAGATGTACTTGGTTTGTTGTCTCAGCCGCATTCACCCCTTATCTTCAACCTCATCGTCATCGGTGAAACATTTACCACCAATGTGTTTTTAAGTGGAGCAAACAGGTGAAAATCGCTAGGGCTCTAAGGTAGATGTGTATTAAGTTCCCAGCGTAGTGCTTCAATTATATTCTTAGTTAATTGAGCTGTATGAGGTTTGACATTTTCATAATGGATCAGTATCCCTCTTGTTAGTAAGCCTGAACTTAAAAAGAGAAATATTGCAACCTGAAACTTTGACAGAACTTCACAATACGATAAAGCATTCTTATTCTAACCTCTCTTCTAGAAATGGGGTAAACCTCTCTTCTAGAAATGGGGTAACAGTATTCTCAGAGACTTTCAAAACACTGTAAGTATAACCTTCCCTGCTGATGGCGTAGCTTTAATTTTTGTTGTTGAAGGTGAACTGAAATTTTTACATTGAATTGAAGCTTGTGTTGATAGTGATGCACCCATGATTCAACCCTAGTAACAATCCTGCTGAGCATATCTTCTTCTTCATCTGCATACCGATAAAGATGGTGTAAGGGCAAACCCATTTGGTTTTTTTTTTGTTCCCAAGTGAGATTTCTGGGCACCCACCATGTGAACACTTTCCAAAAATTCAAGCGATCATGCATTATGATTATAGATGTGTTGTTTATGAACGAATGGGTCATACTAAACAACACAATAATTAAATGACTAATCCGGATCTTAGTTTAATTTAGCCGTCGTTCATTTGTTTGATTTTCCTTTACCTTTTATCTTTACGCTCACATACTGTCTTTGGGCCAGTTTCATAGTCAAATTTAGTACGCCTCAAGTGCGGCGCTACACTAAGCTCATGACGACACCTACCTAAACCAGAATAGGAATGGGCCAGCTTCCTATGAGAGAACGGCCCATTCCATTCGAGTTTAGGTAGGTGTCGTCTTGTATTTAGTGTAACGTCGCACTTGAGGCGTACTAAATTTGACTATGAAACTGGACCTTTATCTCTATCTACTCGCTTTGGGAATTTGCTCAATGCTCGGTTTAATTTGGCTAGACTCGGCTCTTGGCGCGCCCCACCACCCCTATCGGTCTTTGCGCTTGTTCACTTATTTATTTCAAACGATAGGACAAGTCAGTTGAATTTCCTTCATTTACATGTTAATCGCTCTTCTCTCATTCTCGTTAATTCGTTATTCTAGCTGATAAAAAACTGAGTTGGAGGATCAGTAATTCCCACCTCTTTGGTCATTCTTGTTCATTAGTACTGAGTTGAGGGTCAGTCGTATCCGGCTTTTCTGTCGTTCTTCGTTCTCAATGAGCTAAGCTGAGAATCAGTCGCTGACAGCTCGTTTGTTGTTCTCGTTAAATCTTTTTCTCTACATAACATTCGAGCTAGGGACTAAGGCCAATTTATGTTTGTAAATTGAAATTTCTACCTTAACATATCTAGGTCTATCAGCTTCTTTGATTACTCAGAGCATTTTATTGTAGGCTGTTACAATTTACCTCTAAATATTTAACTTTCTAACAGTAATTTACTTGGTTTAAAAAAACACTAAAATGCATCACCATTTTTAAACAATAAGCAATATTTAAATTTACAGTTGATACAATGCTAAGGAAAACGAACATTATTAAAAAACAAGCAAACTTTGAAACATTTGAAATAAAGATGAACGTGTCACTGAAGTGAACCAGGGCACTTCAGATGTAGCGCATATCTAAAAGAACAATTTTGCCCATCTCTAATAATTATGATGTAAGCCAGGCAATGAAAACACCCTGTTGCAGTTGATACACTGTTTATCGCTACTCGCCTGTCAAGTTTTAACTGCCAGATACCACCTCCATGTGTGACCTATTTACTGCCTGTCCCTGGTACTAGGTGTGATACGTCATGTTAATAACAGCTTGTACCTGTGAATGTTTGCACTCTGTTCTTGAGTCTGAGCAAAGCAATGTCATTTTTCAGCAGTGTTCCGTACTGCTTATGGCTGATAATCTTCTCGATAGGAATGTCAATCGCTGGACCTGCGCAGCGTTTCAGTCCTTTGGATTCGTCACAGTCTATCTGCTTGTCCAGGTCGACTTCACCTAAACGAACCATTTTTCTGAAATAAAATGAACGTGTTCACTTTATTTGCACTGAAAGGTAATAATAATAATATTTAGCACCGCGTCTTACTACCCGTTCGGGTTATACGCTTTAAGTACTAATTACTCTAATAGGATTAGGAATTGGGAAGGTTGAATTAGAGGAATTGAACCCGCATTTGCGTGTAGAGAGAGTGTAAAACCATTTAGGAACCCCCCCCAGTTCACACGACCGAGATTCGAACCTCGATCTCCCCATCCTCAGCAGTCAAGCTTCAACAAGACAAGCGCGTTAGCCAACTACGCCACCGAGGCGGGTCTGAAAGGTAACAAACTTACCCCCTTGACTCCACTATAGTGTAGATTTTAAGGTAATACGGCTATATATTTCAGTATAGAAAAAATGTACAATTAATAATATAATACTATGATTACTACAAACGCCGATTATTATCAAGAAATTATTATTTTTTTTGCAAAAAGAGCAAAGAAAAGTTCAAATTTCTATTTTGGAAGCATGCGTCTTTTGTACATTACGTTTACCTTGTAAGAATCTAACTCTTGCTTTAAGTGTTACTTTCAAAACATATTTAAAAGAATATTTTTGAATGTCAGTCATCATACCAAACAGTAATATAAATGTATTTATCATAATTATGATATACCGTTAAAAGGTTCGGTCAGTCTAATTGCCATAACGTAGTCCTCTGGGGACCCGGGGCAGATCATGGAAGTGTGGACCCATATAAGAAAATATTTCATATAAGGGTAGCACTCAGAAGTATCTTTTAAATATTGGTTTCTTATACTGAGAAATATATATCGTTAAAATAACTTTTTGGGTCTTCAGTGGTTGGGGGCCTCCCTTCAAGCGTAAATTACAGGGGGCCCCGGGGCACTGCCCTGGTTGCCCCGGCCTTGTTATGGCACTGCTGTGTCTTAAAAAGGCAAGTATTCAATGCAATAGAATCAATTCAACGTTTATTAAATTTTATCTAGCAGTTTTTAACTGATTAAGTAAAAGGCCATGTATTAATACACCAAATTGTGTGCCCTACAGCCATCACTTTTGAGTTTTGACGGATGGATGGTATCAATTTTACAGTTTTAAACTAAATATAAATTTAATTTGCCTATTTACCCCGTATTTATTGTTTACTTATCCTAAATAACTCTATAAAGCGTGATCTTAAGAAAAAGGAGCGGCTGTTTTTTTTTTAGCTCAAAACTCCTTATTCCCCACATTCAAAAAATATGATTGGTAAAATTATTTTATTTTATATTCCTCCTCAATTAATTCCTAGGCTAGTAGTTATTTTGAGTCATAAAATTTAAAACTCTTACAACCTCATTAACGTTTCAAAACAACTATAAATTGATTTGATGTAAAATATACCGTTGGATCTCCTAATGAGTGATTTCACCGTAGTTATGCCCTCCCCTTCCTTTCACAAATATTTGGGTACGGCCCTGGATCTGTAACTCGTTCTTACAAATTAACACGTTCACTTGTTTTCGGTCTCTCGCAGTGAGCGGCAGTCAAGACGTAACGGTCGTTAATCAGAGATCCTCCACACATGTAATGAATATTGTCTTGGGGGTCTGGAATAAAAGAAAACACATTGAAATAGCATTGCTTCTCTGTTGGATACCTGAGATACCTCAAAACATTGTACATATATATTTATACTTTTGACACCACGTCTTACTACCCGGTCGGGTTATACGCCTATGTACTAATTACACTAATGTGTTAGGGATTAGTAAGATTTAATTCAGAGGAAGTACACCAGAATTTACGTGGAGAGAGAGTGGAAAACCATGTTAGGAATAAACACCATTAGTACATCCGACCGGGGTCGAGCCCCGATCTCCCCGCTTCGGCAGTCTAGTCTGTTGCAAGGGTATCGCCTTAGACTCTAAGGACACCGACGTGAATAAAAACATTATACATGTAGAGTGTAAATAACATACATTATTGTATTAAGAAAATACAACGCTACAGCCCAATACAGAAACTACAGTAGCCCCGTGGGTTCTTTAGTGCTGACTGACAGCTGCTAAACCCATGTTTTTGCAGATCATATGGTTCGGCGTAGGGATACATAACTTGGTCTGGTAACTTTTCAAAGCCATCAGCTGTCAACTTTGAGCTGTCAGTCAGCACCAAAAAAGCCATGGGGCTATTGTACTTTACTTAGACTAAAGAGGAAGAGAAAGAGAGAGAGAGAGAGGGTTTCTAGGGTTTAAGGGAATATGAAACTATTCTTACTTTGCCATGAACATTAAGTATATTAAAAGGAATGTGACACTCTAAAAAATACTATTATATTAAAATAAAAGGTTTTCTGTCTTTTTTTTGTTGTTGAATCCCGCTTAAACTACTCTACCGATTGTACTGAAATTTTGCAACAATATAGCTTGGATGTCCGGTTAACACATAGGTTAATAAAACATTAAGGCAGGTACGATGCTGAGCACAGCCATAGTACAGGCAGAGTATGAGCCTCGTGCTAGTACGATCTATGGCGCAATATCTTGAGTCTCGCCAGAGCCTGGTCCCGGGCCTGGCTCAGGCTATACTCTGCCCTTACTCAGAGGATATGTCCACAACATGGCGCTGCGCGCATAGACGATCGAGACAACTGTTTTCACGACAGGCCTCATGCTCTGCTAGTGCTCAGCCTGTACTCTGGCCGTGCTCAGCATCGTCCTTGCATACGGGCCTAAGTCTTCTATTTTATTTCAAAGATAGTGGCTACAACACAATTATTTAATACCTTACTCTTTTTATAATTCCTCTTTTCGTTATTTCATTGGACACACTTTTAAAAATTCCAAGGTATAGATTAGACATCACAGATATCGTGATATCGGATATCGTATGGCGGCTAGAGAAGACTAATTTTGAGCCCGTTTAGAGTTATAGCTACTAAGCTATGGGAAGCCTTTCATTGGTAAGCCGGATCATAGCTAATAGTAATAATAAACCATGATATAAATTATATATTATGTGTATTTGAGTGTTTGTGTGCACTGTACATGTGCCTGTAGATTTGTGGGTATGCTTGTAGGTGACCTAAAAAGCTTAAACTTTGCATACCTATTTTAGGGAATCTGATTATGTGCACCTCGGGCGTTTTTTAAATTCCCTTTACAAATCATTGTGAGACAGACGTCTTAAGATAAGTAAACAATGGTTTGTTTGTTGCTCAATCAATCCCAAAGTAGTGTACCGATTGAGTTGAAATATTTTATGGGAATAGCCGAGAGGTCGCATTAGAACGTAGGCTATGTGGTATCCCGTAACTCTCATCAAAGGTAAGGTTTAAAAGAGAGAAAATCAATTTTATAGAAATAGGCTCTAGTGAGTTTGATTAAAATTCGTATCTAGGCCCTGTTTAGCATTACAAACGAAATGATGCATCTCATTTTTCCAGAAAAAATTACTTTGAGGGTATTTTACCTATTTGAACTCTCCAATTTTGACCATACAAACTTTTATTGGCAATTTGCATTTATATAAAACACACATTTTTCTATATATAAGCAAATATAATTTTCAAACTGAGTTCTGGGAAATGGTAAGTTGATTAATATGCTCTTTGGTGAGCAATGATGTTTCTATTCTTTCAATATGTATCTGTAACAGTGTATATTATTTAATTTATTCCCTTTAGTGGATTGCTGTGTTATTTTTTCTATTATGTTTATGAAACAATGTATATTATATAGTTTTACTTATCTTATGAGCTCTAGTTTTGGGTGAAGGTTTGGGGAAGTCTGTGTGGCATACCGTACCATTCAATCCAATATTTTGGTAACACTGTTTCACTCAACTTATGAATACTTTTAGGTAAATAATGTGGTCGTTTATGCCCTCGGTTTGAGGGCTGGCTAATGTTTCATTTCAAAGATTAAATGTATTTTAATTTATTGGTTGTAATGTGTTTTTGGGTTGTCATGAGTAGGTATGTTTTGATCTCTTCACAACATGGCCAATGAGGAGACTGGAAAAAAAGGGCCCAATTTGTTTTATGTGCACTTTAAGTATCTTGGGCATTTTACAACGTAACATAAAGTACGGTGATTTCCTCAAAACATGGGTGGTATGGGTTATCAAAATTTGTTCTCCTCTACGCACGTGCCACAAAGGCAATGACAAATCAGCCCGCACCCTCCTACCATTCCCTGAGCATTTGCTTAGCCAATAAGATGGCTCCCTATCATCCTTCTTACCCCTCCACCTGCAGCTACCAGACTTGTTATAGGATATTATTCCCACGCACACATGTTGCATTTCACACACTATTCTGCACAGGCTTTCTTTCGCGCTCCTTTACCTAAATATTGAGATTTACTTCAATCTCGAAAGAAGCGTGAAACCAAATAATATACATTGTTACAGAGACATAATTGAAAGAAGATAATCACATTGAAAAAAATGTAATCATATTCTATCAAAGAGCACAAACAAAAGAGGGCATCCATCAAGCCCAGGGTCCCGAGATCTAGTACTGTAGAGGGTCGCGATCCGTGTCAGTCAATTCCATTGGTCTAACTCTAAATTTCCACGAGTTAAGCCAGTTCTTTCAGGAGCGCGAGCGTTCAGTCTCTTATATTATTATTAGCACCGCATCTTACTACCCGTTCGGGTTATACGCACTTACGCTAATGTGCAATAGCATGGTGATTGTGAGATGAAATGAAGGACCTACAGTTTAACGTGAGATCCAAACCACGGTGGAGTCCTGGCATTCCCCAAATTCACAAGTTGTGATTAATACACTTCTTGTCAGAGGTGAAGAATCTCTTATAGTTCTTATATATTTCATTAACATCATATTTTGTATTAGATTTAGTACTTCTATTAAACCAAAGTTCGTAACCCTACGTATTATTTTGAACCCACACAACTACTTTGCCTGTGACCTAGCCTCTCGCGCAAGCTATCCTGACAGATCGAGCCCACGCGAGGTAGTTCGCGACGGTTATAGAAAAGTATTGCTAAAAAATCAAAACATCTATGTTGACAAACGAGCATAACAACCAAATTTCCATTTCCCAGACCATAATGTAAAAATGTAGTTTTCGTTAGAGCTCGGAAAAGATTGATTTTATTAAAATATATTTAAAATGCAGTTTTTTTATTTATAATATTAGTACAACTTTACAGTGATAATTTATTTCTCAACTCAAATAGCTGTGTATATAGGCCCTATAATAAAAATTGAGAAATTCCGCTAATGCAAAGTACCCATAAATACATTTTCATGTAAAAATGAAAACTGCCTTTTTTTTGTTTGTATTGTTAAACAGTGTATAAATAAAAAATGTAACCCAGGTAATTGGAACTTATTTTAAAAAAACCAATTTTTCTCTTTTCCCCTTTCAAAAAACTAATCTTAATTTTAGGTTAGTTATCTAGTCCCAAAAATTTCTCAGAGGGAGGACCTATTTTATAGGCACCAAGTTTTATCCTGAGAACGTGCAATGACAAGTGGCCATCTCTGTGGGTATCCGTACCTCCGGTATGTCTTGTTTGTGCCTCAAATGTAATTATTACGTTAATTTTTCGAAAATCGGCATTTCACGGGCAAGGATCGTACAGATCAATTTGTCAAAGCGCTTGTTGATACGGAAAAACGCGTGCTCGATTGCAATAGTACTCACTACTATATTACAATTGATATCAACCTGACTCAAACGTCTTCCTTCAGTGTTCACTGCTCAACTATCATTCAGAGCTAGTTAGAGACAGTAAATAGCTAAAATGTATTCACTAAGAGAATTAACCGAAATGTTAATTATTCTAAGTGACTCCTTAATTTATACTTTACCGGATATTTATACTTAGATTTCATTGTTTTAACTCTGCCACCGAAATATCAAATATAAAATTAGCAACAAATTTTTTTTTTCTAACTAAGGCATATTTAACAAATTTTTATAATAATATTAATAAAAATAGTTGTAAAATAATAATTCTATAAAAAAAAGTCCACATAATTTTGTGCAAAATGAATCAAATTCACACACAAAAGTTTTCACATGTGTTAATTAATTTTTTAGGCTACACTGTTATATAAGCTTAATTTTGTTTATAAGTTTATTTTTTTAAGTACCCATTAACTAACGTTGCAACAGAGCCCCCAATGTTTATGTTACGCCACTGATACTAGGTTGTTTGTCTTACTTCAACCCACCTCAGTGGCGTAGTTAGCTAACGCGCAAGTTTCGTGTTGAGCTAGACTGCCGAGGACTGGGAGATCAAGGTTCGAATCTCACTCGGGTAAACTGGGAGGGATTTTCCCTAAATTGTTTTCCACTCTCCCTCCACGCTAATGCGAGTTCACTAAATCAATAATCAACCTTCCCAATTCCTAACCCATTAGAGTAATTAGTACTTAAGCGTATAGCCTAACGGGTAGTAAGACACGGTACTAAATATTTCTTACTTTATTTCCCAATCTCCTTTCACGCAAATGTGGATATATTTCCTCTAAATTTTATATCACTCATTCCTATCCCGTTAGGGAAATAAAAATACACTTCCCGGAAGGGCGGTGGGGGTGGGGGGCGGGAATGGGTGGCCAAATGATAATGGCCCCGGGGTGGCAAATGCAGTAAACACAGCCCTGGTTTAAATCGTAGTCCAAGTATTTAAAATATTGACAAATTAATCAGTATTATAATACTGAAAGAAAGAAAAATCTACACGTGTAAATGGCTATTATTGCTTTTATACATTTTATTTACATATTACAAATTCTAGGCTTATAACTTTCTATAAATAATACAAACAAGGTGGGCAGTTAAACCACAAGTTTTTGCCTGTACTTGGAATCAAACCAGTGTTATTTAAAACAATTTAAAAAATAATATAAACGTGCCATTTTGTTTGTAATGATAAACTGTGTTTAGATGTGAATTTTAACAAAAATTGTCCAAGTGGATTTTAGAAAACATTTTTTTTTTCACCTTCCCCCTTGAGAGCTACCCTAATTTTAGAGCTATATATCTAATTCTAATATCTACTTAGGGGAATATTATGAAAACCCCTGATACCAAGTTTAAGCCGGGAGCAGGCAAAGTGATAGACAACAAAGTGGTCGACACGAGAGGACAAAATGGTAGACAGCCAACTGCTAGACACGAATAAACGACGTGTACCAAGTGATCGACAGGAGCTGGACCATGTGATAGATAGCCAACCGGTAGACATAATGAATTATTTGGATGGCTGGGTGGGTCAAGTGGCCGACACGACTTGGACAAACTGATAGACAAGCTCATGTATAGGAGTACAAAGTGATAGACAACCAAGTGGTCGACACGAGAGGACCAAGTGGTCGATACGAGATGACCAACTGCTCGACAATCTTTGATATCTTCCAGCCAGTTAAAAGTGAGCTACGTGACAGAACACTTAATTCAATACACGATTGTCCTTGTTTACACTCAAATATTTTTTTCCACCAACCCATTGGCTTAACCTCATTCTTATTGACATATTTTTGTAGGGTTTGCTAAAGTAAAAATGTAGGTGAAAATAACTCGAACTAATGATGACCTTATAAAAGAATATCTCGAATTGAACAGTTGCAATTAATTCTGCAACGCTGGCGGCAACATCAAAGAACAGTGAGCTCTGATCCACACGTATGAACTATCTTATTTTTACATTCATAGATTAGAGGTGAAGAGGGTATAATTTAGAGAAAATATACCCGCTTTTCAATGAAGAAAGAGTTGAAAACCATTGAGTAAAAATTCCTTAGTGGCCTTTATTAAAACTTGAAATTTGACAACAGTTTTAAAATAGTATTTAAAATTAGTAACCGGCAATAAGCGACAGTAAAAAGGATTTTTATTGTTTTTAAAAGAGATAATTTTAATATATAGCCTGTATATTTAGTGCTACATATTTTTTATTTTTAGCACCGCGTTATACCTACTAGAGAGTTACTACTCGTTCGCGTTATACGCCTAGATACTAACTACGCTAATGTGCTTAGGTATGAGTAAGGTTGAATTAAATTAAATTAAATTAAATTATACCCTCTTCACCTCTAATCTATGAATGTAAAAATAAGATAGTTCATACGTGTGGATCAAAGCTCACTGTTCTTTAATGTTGCAGCCAGCGTTGCAGAATTAATTGCAACTGTTCAATTCGTGACATTCTTTTATTAGATCATTATTAGTTTGAGTTATTTTCACCTTCATTTTTACTTTAGCAAACCCTACAAAAATATGTCAAGAAGTATGAGGTTAAGCCAATGGGTTGGGGGAAAAAATATTTGAGTGTAAACAAGGACAATCGTGTATTGAATTAACTGTTCTGTCACTTAGCTCACTCTTAACTGGATGATATCAAAGTTCGTGAGCAGTTTGTTGGTTGTCTATCACTTTGTACTCCTGTACATGAGCTTGTCTAGCAGTTGGTCCAAATCGTGTCGGCCACTTGACCCACCCATCCTTCCAAATATTTTTTATAGCTTGTCAAGCAGTTTACGCTGTCCGCTACTTATGTAGATCAAAACGCGAGTAACTTCCAGTATTCATTAAACAAATTATTTTACGTTTGGCTTAAGAGATTGTTTATAAACAACACAAAGAACAAACAGTTTATCATTTAATGCTATCATATATCTTTTGAAAATTAGTTTATTCTGGGCACCCTCAGTACTTACTGGAACTTTTGATTAAAATCTAATAAATACAGTACAATCATTTAGAATTGAATGGGGTGACCTGGCGGTCTAGGGGTAAGGTGTCAGACTTCTATGCTGGCGGCCGGGGTTCAATCCTCGGTCCCGGCATAGATTAATCTGATTTCCAAACCCCTCCTTCACCTCTGACAAGACATCTTGTGAATGTGAGGAATGCCAGGCCTCCACCGTGGTTCGGATTCCACGTTAAACTGTAGGTCCTCCATTTCATCTCACCAATCACCCTACCATTACACATTAGCATAAGTGCGTACAGCCCGAACGGGTAGTAAGACGCGGTGCTAATAATAATAATAATAATAATAATTGAATGGATCGTTTTACTTTAGTTTAAAGTAGTTTCAGTAGCACAAATTATACCGGCTCACCGCCGGGATATCTCCCTGTATCCCGGCAGGCCGGTCCACTCTTGGATGTATAGGTTAGTTCACACGCACACATTCTTGAGATAATATAACTTTCATTTACCTTTATATCCCAGTAATGCCATCCATGGGAACTGAAAAGGTTTGGCATCTTTACCATTGGTGATTCTGACATCTAATGATATCTCTCCACACTCATTTATAGGCAACAGACTCATCTTATCTTCCTATAAAAAGATTTAATTTTCTATTATTTATGGTGAAGTCATATTTATTCTAATGTTGATGTAAAATCACGATTCATTTCAGCACACCGGCTGTTGCTATATTATTATTATTTATTTAAAGGTTTGTATATACATAATCCGAAGAGTATTTGCCCAAAAACTTTTTTATATATGATTTTTTTAGTTACTACTTTACTTAGTTATATTATATTATGAATTATCTTTATTTTTTATAATATGATAAAGTGAAAAATTAGACATTATGAAGAATGCTTAAAAATGGATGAGTTGATTAGTGGCAAAATAAGAGTGAAACAATGAACTAATTAAAACATAAATTTCCATATAAATTAATTCTAAATTAATACAATATTATTGTTTTGCTTAATTATAGTGAACAGGAAAGAAAGACACTGCCAATCTGTTAAAAGAAACAAAACCAGCTGGAGCTATCTCTTAAGTATACATAGTACACACGTATACTTACACAAATATGCAAATGTATACATACATACACATACACACATGCATACAAATAGACACATGCATATATATATATATATATATATACACACTCAATACACTAGAGAGAAAATAAATAAAAGCCTATCAGTTGTGTTAAATACAACCACATGATATAAGATGAGAAAAAAGGTATAATTAGTAATATAAAATACAACAGGTAGAAACTTTATCTAAAGAAAACATGATGTATATAATTATGGGCAAAAATCAAAACAAAGAAAGGCTAATCAGTTTTATATTGGCTAACTATAAAACAAATAAAGAACAACAGGTAGGAACTATATCTAAAAACACATGGTATATTAATATGATTACAACAAAACATAGGAGGCCTATCGATTATACGAAATACGAGAAAAATCACAAATATATTTAAATAACACCTAGTAGACTCGTATGTCGAGTGGAGAATTTGGGATATTGCTGCGACAGTATATTAATTTTGTTTTCAAGGCTATGTTGCTAAACACCGACCGCCTCAGAAACAGAAACATCCATTGATCTTTATCGGTAAAGAGGATTATAAAGTGTTGTACTTCTTGTATGAGTTGTAAGCTAGTTATACTGTTTGCAAGTTGTTAAACTGTTTGATTATTAATGTGTAATTTGCAGTGGTTTTATTTTAAGTTTGACAAATCTGGTATTTTGGAAACTTCTATTGTAATGGCGTTATACAGTAAGATCATCTTATTTAGTAACGAGTTTGTACCATATGTTACCATATTAAAAGATTTATGAGATAATTTCTTTGTATTTCTTGTGTTATAACCAGAACTTGAGTATTCCAGAATCGTATGATTTTGTTAACATTTTATGAACAATTGCACTCATAGTATATAACATGTTATCTAATAATTTGCATAGTTTCAGAATCTTACCTCTTTAATAAAATTGGAGTGACAACACACTTTAATAATATCGCCTCTCATTCCACAAAAGTACTGTGCAGAAAGTTTCTTAGAAGTCTCAAAGTTGGCCTGGTAGACATTTTCCGCTGTTCTTGGACAGTTTGAAATATCTACGCATCTCCATGATTTGGAAGCGCATTGTCTGAAAGATTTATCTGCTTGGGTGTTTGGACTTGAAAACAAAATAAGAAATCCAAAATTTTAGAATTGCTTTGTATCCAATATATGTATATTTTAAACCGAGACTTAATAATAAGTTAGCTGCATGATAGAGGTGTACCGAGTCAGTAAAACCTATTACCGATACCGATGGTTTAAAATAATCGTTCTTGCTACGATTATTTACACTGATTAGTCTCGATTAGTTATTATTATTATTATTATTATTATTATTATTAGAACCACGTCTTACTACCCGTTCGGGTTATACGCACTTACGCTGATGTGTAATGGTAGGGTGATGGTGAGATGAAATGGAGGACCTACAGTTTAACGTGGGATCCGAACCACGATGGAGGCCTGTCACTCCCCACATTCACAAGATGTCTTGTCAGAGGTGGAGGAAGGGTTTGGTAATCAGATAAATCAGTGACGGGACCGAGGATTGAAACCCGGGCCCTCAGCACAGAAGTCTGACACCTTACCCCTAGACCGCCAGGCAACACGGTTATTTATTAATAACTATTGGGAAATATGCTTAATAGTTAATATAATTAATACAAAAAGATGTTATTTAAAAATCAACAGTTAAAGCTTTGATAATCTTAATTTTTAATTAATGTTTGCATAACCGGCGAAAGTTGGAACTAAAGTGTTAGTTTTATCACCAATATGAGCTTATATTTCTTTATGTGGTTATGATTTGTAATAAATAAAATGATAGAATAGTAGGAAAATAGTAGAGCAAAAATAAAAGTAAAAACACTTAACACATATTTTCACACACTTCAATGTTTCGATGTTATTATAGCATCTTCACACTACTTCCTGAGGAAGATGCTATAATAGCATCGGAATATTGAAGTGTGTAAATATGTGTTAAGTGTTTTTACTTTTATTTTTGCTCTACTATTTTCCTACTATTCTATCATTTTATTTATTACAAAATTGTTTTTGCTCAATGCATTTTATTTCATACATTTTATCTTATTATGTCATCTTTGCTTAGCCCATAACCCAGATTATGTGTGTATATAAGTGGTTTTGTTTTTGTTTTTGATGAATAGACTCCTACCAAGAAAATTTTGATCTAAATTTTACTTTAACAAAATTATTAATCGTCATAATAATCGCCCGATAATGGTTCATCGGTATTCGCATAGGTGCACCCCTACTGCATGGTATTGCTTTTAAATATATTCTAGCTTGCTATAGGATTGTTTATGGTGTATTTCATTATTTTCTATTAATAATATGTACAGTACATGTTAATCTCAAAAACCGAAAAGGCTCAATGAGCTGAAAGAATCAACCAGAACGGGTTATGATGTTAGAGAAACATTCACAAGAAGAAAGTTCATTCCTGGTTGCTTTTAAAGAACCACAAAGAGTTCTGGCATTTAAAAATATTGTCATACAGCGAAATTCGTATTGTGGCTCTTAAAGAAAATGACCACGTGGAGCTGGCATTATGAAAATACCACAACGCATCGTGGCCGTTTATTTTTACTGATATGATGCAATGTTAGACGAAATTTTCAGAAAAAGTGACAAAAGTATAAATAAACACATCAACATTAGCTGACCAATTTATTGATAAAAATTCACGAAACATAGGCCTAATTAAGAACAATGGAAAAGCTCATTTATCTTTGCAAGATTTGTTAGAATGACACTCATAGGTTAGGTCAGGCTAGGTTAGGTTAGTCTAGGTTAAGGTAGGTTAGATTAGGTAGATTAGGTTACCGAACTTGTCCGACGTCACATCGTAATCCGAAAGAGAAACGACTAAGATGGCGTTGTGTTATTTAAATAATATCACAACGCGTTGTGGTAATTTTCTTTAACAGCCACGACACACCAAAAAGCGCCGTGGCTCTTTAAAAGCAACCAGGACACGAAATTTCTTCTTGTGGTTTTTTTCTATAATACCCCAACACATCTGGTAGAATTTTTCACTCATTGAGCGTTTTATGTTATTGAGCCTAACACATATAATTTAATTATCTTAACTCTATGTTACTATTTTTTTTAACACAGCGTTTGGGCTCTACGCTGTTACTTTTAATAATAACATTTCTCTTCAGGTCACTAATATTTGTTGGCTACCTATATTGGTATAATGCAATATCCCAAAATAATTCATCCAATAAAATACAGTACTTATATTATTTTATATATAAAATTAATATTACTGTGTGATAAATTATAAGTAGGAGACATAGGTTGCTAGTTGAAACTGTCAGCTACTAGCTTGAATTCAATAGATAGGTACATCCACAGAGAAAGATTAAAAACAAAAGTACTAGTAGTGATGACAGAGTTGTCTAGATTACTATATCCACGTTGGTCTTGATCGTTGTTTGCAGAAAGGTGTGGATTCGAGTTCTAACTGGATGCATTTTATGTAATTTCTACAAGTAAGTTTTTCAACTCTACACCGTGATCATACTAGTGTTTTTTTAGTTATATTTAAAAATCTGCCTCCATCATCACTCCTACAGAGTTCTAGTCATTTATGACCCTGGTTTTAAATAGATTTGCTCGCGTCAAAGGCTGTTTGATAAAAAAATCCGTACTAAAATAATCAAAACATATAGTTTCAACGGTTCTGGAGAACAGTTCATTGGTCCATGTCGAAAGAATGTGACCAATGGGAGTGTTTTCCTGGGCCATTTTAAAATTCCATATTAATCGGGTGAGGAAAGACTCGTCACTCTTTTGACAACTCTCTGGAGTCACGCACTCTCGTTTGTGACTCGGGATTCAAGAGTCATGTTTTCGGAACTTTGTCAGCCGTTTTGTGTGAGGACCGTTGCTCCAAATAAATATAATGGACAGACCTCACTCAGTATTGAATATTAATTGACAGTTACATTTAATTAATAACTTACAAAATTAGTCTTCTTTGACGTGTACAAGTATTTGGCACCATAAACAACAATAGTTGATATATTTGTTGACGGCTATTTTCACGCTATCGATTTTAATAAATAATAGAAGAAATTAGATTCGGTAAATAGTGGTTAAAATATATACTTTTATTATTGATTTAACTACGTAGGACTACACAACGCATCCATTATAGATCTATGATTAGTACTATCATAACTTTAAAAACATTATCAACTCCGTTCCGGCCTCAATTCATTTGATGCGCTCCTACGGCTGTATACAGGCTGGCCACAAAAATGATTGCAGCGGTAGCTTGTAACAGTATTTGCACAGAGTACTTCCCTTCCGAAGGAAGTTATGACACGGATTTTTACCGCCCAATGTCACCGATAGCTGCATTATATGGAGTCATAACAGGGGGGAGTGAGAATAACTGCTTTTAAGATCGTTCATCATAGCAGGCAGCAAAGCTCCCAGCTTGCATCTGCGTTTGTGTGTGCACGCGCGAGTTATGGGAGTAAAAGGGGAAAAGAAAAGATCTAAGATATGTCAGAACTGTGTGAAGTTCATTCGCATTTGAATGATCACTCGACATTTTCCGCGGTGACGATGGGGGACAGAGCGATAAAGTTTCTCGTTAGTAACAACAGCACAATGCGTATCTGTGAAGCTATTCTAAAATGGTCAAAAACGGCCCTTTCAATGCCATATTTCAAATAAAATTTAATATTTCAACATTATTCTGTACTAAAAACTTATATTAACTCTTTATCTCAATTAATGTTCAATCAGAAATGATCCACGTGCAATAATGTTCGTGTAAACGTACGATTTCTATCCGACTGTATCACAGAGTTGGTTGGCATGTGACGCACGCTCTTAAGCTTGCAGATTCCAACTTTATATTTATAATAATGGTAGAATAGTGGGCCCTTCCTTACCTGTCCAATGAATCCGACTTGATAAAGCTGGAGTGGCAGCAAACCTGTAAAACACCATCTTTTATGCCACACGCATACATAGAGAATAGCTCCCGAGCACGCTGCTTGTCTTCCACTTGTTGGAACTTGTCCGATGTCGCAGGGCATTGAGAGATGCCCACACACTTCCAAGAGCCAGAGAAACACTGTCGATACGTGACCTCAGAAACTGCAACAACAGCATCGCATTCGAGGAGTTGATACAGTAGCCCCGTGGCTTCTCTGGTGCTGACTGACAGCTCACAGCTCACTTCTCACAGGCAACATTTAGGTATATACCTACATTTTGAATGTCAGAAGTGACAGCTGCTAAACACATGTTTTTTGCAGATCACATGGTGCGGCGTAGGGATACATAATTTGGTCTGGTAACTTTTCAAAGCCGTCAGTTGTCAGCACCAAAGAAGCCATAGGGATACTGTAACTGGGGTAATATCTTTGACTTCTAAGGACACCTGGTAAGTATTTTACTATACTACCATATTCGTAATTTGTTTATTAGTGTATAATTAGATTTGCTTGCAAATATTCTAAATAAATTAGATTGTAATATTATTGCAACTATACCTTTGGACTCTTTAAAATACAAAATTGTATTAAGCTAAATTTTAAATACTCTTAAATTAAATAACATTTTATCAAGGTCATAGCCTGGACAAAATTTCAGGGGAAAAGTAGGAAAAGGATAACTTTCCTTTACATTCATTATTGTTGCCAGCCTGTGGCCTGGGTCAGTTTTTTATTCAAACCATAAATTTTCCACTACCGGCTGGTTAGGCCTGTCGTAGCTTCATATACAGTAGCCCCAGGGCTTCTTTGGTGCTGACTGACAGCTTTGAAAAGTTACCAGAAAAAATTATTTATCCCTACGCCGAACCATATGATCTGCAAAAACACATGTTAAGCAGCTGTCACTTCTGACGGTCAAAATTTATGTATATACCTAAATGTTGACTGTTAGAAGTCAGCTGTGATCTGTCAGTCAGCACCAAAGAAGCCATGGGGCTACTGTACGTTATAATCAAACTTAAGACTAGGACAGGAACAACATCCAGTCCCCAGTTGTTAGTTTATCACTGCGAAAAGGTAAACCGACAGTTCACCAATGATAGATTTTCCACCCATGTGGGGAATCGAACATGGACCCTCAGCGCAGTAAACAGACAAGCTACAAACTGAGATAATGTGTCAGATTCACGCATATTTTAAAGTATATGAATAAATAAAACACACGATATGGAATACACATAGCATAAGTATCTCAAATAATAACCTTACCAGAATCCGTTTTACCAAGTGTGATGACATCGGACATGAAGAAAATCATCACATAGCTGAATATCAACATTCTGGGGAACATGTTGAGTCGTACAAACGCTAGATAGACATCACTCTGATGAGAAATATCTGTCAGTTGTTTGGTTGTGGTCCGAAAAACACAGTGTCGACCACATCCGCTACGTGAACTCTATTCAAGATAAATTAACATAGTAAAAAAAATATATATATATTCACACAAATAATTTTTCTGAAATCAAACTAAAGTTTTACTGGCCCTTGTTGTACACAGAATCAAACAAACTAATATATTATAATATTTTATCTGAATAAGAATAGTAAATCTTGAAAGTATCGATGCTCCATCCATCTGACATGCACTGAGGATAGCGATGATGATATGATACGGCAGCGAGACCGGTTCCTAGCCTTGGACGGTCAACGTGGTAGGAGAGGGAAAAAAATAGTTGCGGTAAAGCCATGGAAAGCAGATTAGTCAAGAGTTTCCTCGTCGGGATATCCCCTTAGGGCGTCAGCAGTTATGTTACAAGTAGCTAACCAGAATAGGTTTGGTTTATATTAGTTATTTGAAAGGGGCTAATAAGATCTTATGAACAAACTTTGTTTTATTGGTTAGTTGTTTAACGTGCGACCCGCCTCGGTGGCGTAGTTGGCTAATGCTCTTGTCATGTTGAGCTCGACTTCTGAGGACGGGGAGATCGAGGTTCGAATCTCGGTCGGGTGAACTGGGGGTGGTTTTTCCTAAATGGGTTTCTACTCTCCCTCCACGCAAATGCGGGTTCACTTCCTCTAATTCAACCTTCCCAATTCCTAATCCATTAAATTAATTAGTACTTAAAACGTATAAACCGAACAGGTAGTAAGACGCGGTGCTAAATATTATTATTTAACGTGCGGAACATTCTATTATTAATTTTGCACAGCATCTTCCCACCAGTTCCGGTTATACGCTTAAGTAATAATTATGCTAATGGTTTAATAATTGGGAAGGTTGAATGAAGAGGAAGTGAACCCGCATTGGAATGGAGGGAGAGTGGAAAACCATTTCGGCACAAAAAAAATCAGTTCACCCGAGCGAGATTCAAACCTCGATTTCCCCATAGTCGGCAGTCTAGCTCAACACGAAACTAGTGCGTTAGCTAACTACACCACCGAGCCGGGTAACATTCTATGAACGTCATAGATTAAAAACCTAGAACCTATTTTGTTTACCACTGTGTCTTACGATCCGTTCGGGTTATACGTTTCTGTACTAATTACGCTAATGGTTTTGGGGATTAAGAAGGATATATTTTGAGGAAGTATACCTGCATTTGTGTGGAGGGAGGGTGGAAAACAATTTTGGAAAAACCACCCTCAGTATACCTGATCGAGATTTGAACCTCGATCTCCCCGTCAACTGAGAGAGTAGCCCGTTAGACCGACCACACGGCCACTGAAGCGGGTCCTAACATCTATTAACCAAAACCAATGTCAGGAGATATTAGTAGGCCTAATTTAGCAACGAGACAACACATTCCAGGATGTTAGCTCGCAATAGAGCCATAACGACTGAGTGGGAAGAAAGTGCCTACTTCTGTGGACCAAGGGTGTCATTTGGTCAGCACATTGAACCCTACAGCCATTAATCTTAGTTTTCTAGACTGGAACCACTACGTTTTAATTCAAGTAGCTCCTCATTTGTACTTACGAGACTGAGTTAGCCCCGTTCCAGACCCACTTCTTTACAAAACCTCTGGAAGCACCTGAGATCAAACCCAGCACCTCTGGATCTGTAGACAGGAACTCTGACCACTAGACCACACAGGTGGTCGGTAAAAAAGACAAACTCATATTGATATTTCATCCGAAAAAACCTCCACTTGGATAGAACCTAGGTCCCTGGGACCTAGATTCAGGACCGCATTTCAATTAACTTAAATTAGTTAAAAAATAACACCTGAGCAAGGGAATTGAGCCCGTGACCTTTGAGTTAGCGTGCCGATGCTCCATCCCTGAGATATCTAGGAATCGTCCCGTCTTTAAGGTCATCCTTCACTATTAGTTTAAGGTAGAGTTTGTGATGGACAAGACTATGGCCGGGAGGAGAGGGCCGTTTGGAGGCTAAAACCACTACAAGAGGTGATAAGAAACACTGCCCTATTTAATGTTCAAAACAGTAAAATACAGTAGGGGCTCACCCCCATTATAATGTGTTTGTACATTTAAAAAAAAAAAAAAAAAAA
>CABEEJ010001833.1:52564-66366 GCA_901482245.1 Timema douglasi
ATATATATATATATATATATATATATATATATATATATATATATATATATATATATATATATATATATATATATACACACACACTTACCAGTTTTTAATAAATGTCTATTTTAAGAAGATAAAAGTGGGAGAAAGTATGTGTGGTACACCGTAACATTTATTTAAAATATATTAAAAATAGTTTTGTGGTTTTTAAATGAAGAGCAAAGATGCAACGCCTAGTTAGAAATGTACTACTTAACTAAGCTCCGTGGGATGAGACGGGCTCTTAAAACATGTTTATTTTCGCAAACAGTGGAACATGTTGTGTATTATTTAAAACGACGTTAGCAATGGGTCTGTTCAGTGGATTCTTCCTGTTTGCGGAGCAATATGACGTAACCTTGCACTTCATTCACATCTGGTACTTTACTGGCAATTATGGCATTCATCTCTTGTGATGTGTGCCAAAGGGCGGTTAGTGTGTTTTTTCAAAAAAAATTCTATCAATTCGTTTCATGATAAACCATTAGATGTTCGCTCTCGATTAAACAATTTTCAAAGGTGTTTCAGAAAACCTTTTTATCCCAACACATCCTATTAGTCATTCGAGCTGTACGCATATATTAATTACGCTAATGAGGTAAAAATGAAAGGTGTAGCTTTAGAGGAAACGTGGCAGTATTTGCGGGGAGGTAAAATGGGAAACCATTTCGAAAAAAAAGACTTTCGCAAATCCGATTGGGATTCGAACTCTGACCTTTCTGTCACCTACAAGCTAGTTTGAATGATCTTGTTATCTAGAGCATGTGCCCACCGACGTGAGTTTCATGAATCTTATTAAAGAAAGAAAGATGGTGAATGAATGAAAGTAACACTCCCAGATAATGGTGCGCATTCTAGGCCAGGGGATCGATATCTGAGGGTAAAGGAGGGAATCCACCCTTATCAGCGTGGAGAGAGGATGTTAAAACCACAACCAACCTCATATTAAACATTTTATAACACACTTTATTATCTAAGTTGAATTCCCTAACCCTTGTCATTAATGAACTACGATGGCGATGAATGGCCTGAATGTTCACAGTACTCGATATTTTGAGGGGTCGATAAAGGGTAGTGAGGAGCAAAGTGGTAACGAATTACACCTCGACTCTGCGGCCTATACCCATAGGAACTATTTCCATCCTTAATCCTGTAGTCAATTCGGCACATGCTATTTACTACAGAGCGTACGACCTACTACAGTAGCCCCATGGCTTCTTTGGTGCTGACTGACAGCTCACAGCTGAGAGCTGACAGTCAACATTTAGGTATATACCTACATTTTGACCGTCAGAAATGACAACTGCTAAACACGTTTTTGCAAATCACATGGTTCGGCGTAGGGATACATAATTTGGTCTGGTAGCTTTTCAAAGCTGTCAGATGTCAGCTGTGAGCTGTCAGTCAGCACCAAAGAAGCCATGGGGATCCTTTATTATTTCAACTATTAGAAAAACAAGTAGCAACAAGGGCTACGGAACTGAGGGACTTCATCAAAAGGGCTGTACTTGTTTATTTTTTACACAAAACACTTTATAACATTTCGTGTTAAATAATTTTAGTTTGGGCAAAAGAGGTTGTTTTTAAAACTAAAGGGGAAAATTTATTTTTGGTGTTTTTTTTTATCACCACGTTTTACTACCTGTTCAGGTACATGCATACATGATAATTACTTTAATGGGGTAGGGATGAAGAAGGATTCATTTTAGAGGTATTCTACCCAAATTGAGTAGAAAATCATTTATGAAACACTACCTTCAGTAGATCCCACTGGAATTTGAACCCCGATCTCTCGGTCAACAGTAGGCCAGTCTAATACGAGAGCGACGCCACAGACCATTCGGCCACTGGAGTGAGTATATCTTTACTTAACCGTAATAAAACTGAAAATTTAATAAACAAGTCTCCCTCTAGTCTTTCTTAAAATCATTATAAGGGCTGCAACAGAAATTCTAGGATTATTGAAGATTGGTTTATTGGTTATTGGTTTTATAGCTGCCATTCCCATAATAAATACTGCAGTGTTAGGATATTTCCCTTCAATTGAAAGGCCCTTTCACGGTGCTATTTTTTTAGTTTTTAAAACAAAAAAATTTCTTGGCCAAAATAAATATAATATCGCTTCTGTAGACGCATTTAATTAAATTTTATAAACGTTAGTAATATCAACTGTTCTTTAATATCTTTAATAGGCATTGCGTAATTTGACCCGAATTTTTTCTCTTTATCTAAAAGGTGTAAATTCAAATACCGCGAACCTCTTTCTAAATATCCACACTAGCCTTCTATCGACGTCCTGGTCCATCAATTGGTCTTGTGCCTTCAGGTTTCCCAACTAAAACTTTGTGTTCACACTTCCATCACACACACGAGCCACCACATGACCTCAGCCTGCGTGCCTTGATTTTCCTTCAGGTGGGGAAGTAGGGAACGCGAGAAAAGGCCAGTTTTTTTGTAGTTCTTATACTAAAACATCTATTTGTCCAAAATAAATAAAATAATGATTCAGTAGAAAAATAAAGTTTAATTTTCTTTACGTGATATCAACAGTTCTTAAATATATATCATGATTGATAAGCATAGCGGCAGTAGATGACAACTTTTTAAATGGAGGAAAAATGTTGTCATTAAAGTCCAGGACACCCTTGACAGATATTCAAGAACTGTTGATATCACCATGTAAAGAAAATTAAACACTATGTTTTTACTGAAGCAATATTTGGTTTATTTTGACGAAAAGAGTTTTGATACAAGAACTGCAAAACACTGACCTTCTCTCACGTAACCTACATCCTCGCCTTAATATGTTTGGGGATGTTCACAAACAACGAAGTTCTTCTTTACCCATGTAACTTTCTTAATTCTCAGTGACCTGGTGGTATAGGGGTAAGGTTTCAGAATTCTGTGTTGGGGGCCCGGGTCTCAATCCTCTGTCCCGGCACAGATTTATCTGATTACCAAACCCTTCCTTCACCTCTGACAAGACGTGTATTAATCACAACTTGTGAATGTGTGGAATGCCAGGCCTCCATTGTGGTTCGGATCCAACATTAAACTGTAGGTCCTCCATTTCATCTCACAAGCACCCTACCATTACACATTAGCGTAAGACGCGATGCTAATAATAATAATAATAATTCTCATTTGTTCATCTCAAGTAGCTTTCCTAGAACTTTGTTCCCAAAAACATTCAATCCTCTTGGTTCAGATAAAGTGAGGATCCACGCTTCAAATCCATAAAGAACAACGGATAGATTTATGATAATACTTAGCGCCGCGTCTTACTACCCGTTCGGGTTGTACGATTATGTACTAATTACGCTACTGAGTTAGGAAGGTTGATTATAGAGGAAGCGAACCCACATTCACGTGGAAGGAGAGTGGAAAACCATATAAGGAAAACCACCCCGATTTGACCCGATGGAGATTCGAACCTCAACCTCCCCATCCTCGGCAGTTTAGCTCAACACGAAACTAGCGCGTTATCTAACTATGCCACCGAGGCGGGTGATAGGATTTTAGATTTGTATATTTTCAGTTAAATATAGTCAACATCGGTGGTTTTGGGTTAAAGTGCTCATCTTAAGGCTCGATGTTAGTTGGTTCAAGACCAGACGGTGTTGACGGATTTCTCTTGGGCAGTTAAAATCTGTAGCACAACTTACTTAGGAGGGGAAGTAAATCCGTTGGTCCCAGGTCGATTGTGACATGTGAAAGAACTCTGGAAGATATGTGAAAGTACCTTTCCTGACAAAATTGGTAGGATCCTTCACTCTCGCTCATAGAAATTCTCGTGTGCTGGTATAAAAAGTGGGTTCAGAAAGTGCACGTTAAATACCTCAACTAATTAGAGTTAACTAAATGTGACACCAATCTACAAACCTAATAATAGCAACCATTTCCTATATACATGTGTTGTGTATCTCCTCTTGAATTGTATTACTTTACTAATATCGATATTTTCCTTTCGATAACATTATTTTTTTACTTGATAATTTATTCCGATACTTTTAATGATATTAGTACTCACACCCCGGTATCGAAAGACAAAACTTTTTTGGTTATCTTCACTCGAGTTGGGATTAAATCTTTACTAGAGTGGACTGTGGAGAAAGAAAAAAATGACACTATTTCAGATCTCACTCATTTTCTGCATGACAAACAAGAAGTTACTTTAGCATCCAATCTCTTTTAGCTTATCATAATTCATATCTGTTCTTTCATCTTTGTTTATTAATACAGCCTGACGCGGTGAGTAACGACCAGTCTACTCTTCCTTCCTTTATAAATGAGTAAGGTCATCCCTCATCACAAACTAAACAAAATAATCTTTTGTAGAATACATTGAACTCACTCAACTAAAGAATTCCCCCAAGCAGACGAAGCAGAAAAGTTAATGTTTGTTGTTTAAGCAGATAAAGCAGAGGAGGGCGTCCATTCTTCTATTAATCTATGTTGATATCGTATATAAACGACGAGTGTAGTTAAAAAAAATGGCATCTTCCAGAAGTGAACTATGGAGGTTTATTAAAAGTTGGATAGTGAAACAGCATCTTGTATAATTTGTTTTATATTATTAAAAACCATGATAATTTCCAGTGTTTAAATAAATATAAAAATATAATTATGATGCATTAGTTGAAATTATTATTATTACTAGGGAAGAAAAAATATTTTTCCAAATTAAAATTTCGATACTGATATTTTTCTTTCGATACTAGTACAGTATAAATATTTTTCTTCCGATAATTTTAATAAGTAGACTACGGTATCGATACTTTTCTTTCGATACTAGTACAGTATAGATATTTTTCTTCCAATAATTTTAATGAGTAAGGTATCGAAACTTTTCTTTCGATACTAGTATAGTATCGATATTTTTCTTCCAATAATTTTAATTAGTACGGTATCGATACTTTTCTTTTGATACTAGTACAGAATCCATATTTTTCTTCCGATAATTTTAATGAATACAGTATCGATACTTTTCTTTTGATACTAGTACAGTATCGATATTTTTCTTCCAATACTTTTAATGAATACAGTATCGATACTTTTCTTTCGATACTAGTACAGTATCGATATTTTTCTTCCGATAATTTTAATGAGTACGGTATCGATTCTTTTCTTTCAATACTAGTACAGTATCAATATTTTTCTTCTGATACTTTTAATGAGTACTGTATCGATACTTTTTTTCGATACCACGTCCCTAGTTTCATCACGCAGTAATGTACTCGGATTTAACCATATCTACTCCTAAACCTAGTTATTTCCTGTTTATTGAAATGTATGTAATTGTATGTATCTACTGAAACCACTCTACCTATAAAATGGTTAACTTCGCTAACCGAGCGCCCCCCTGTCACCCACCGAGAAAGAGCTTCTACTCTGGTAATGAGCTGCAGGTTCCTCTTATCTCGTCCGTCCCTCCATCATCCGGCTGCTCGAACATCAACCTGGTTCCTACTCTGCACATCTCATGACGCAAACCAGACTTTGCGGGTGGGATACTCTCCAAGGGTGTTTAGATTACATTTAGAATTATTCTCAAAATTTTGGAAGAAGAGGAAGAAGATAATAATTTTTTCACTTTAATTTAACAAATTGATGTTATGATTATAAACAATTTTTAGGGTATTCCTCAGTATTTTCATTATTATAAAACAACTTTAACATATCTATCTATAAATAGTGGTTGAGGTTTAATTAATAAATTATTAAAAATTCCAATAAATCTAATTGTAAGTTTAGTTTTATATATATGTGTAAATAATAGATAAGGTTTAAAACAGTGTTTATTTTAGAACACAAGTTTTTTTGATCCTGAGAGCGCTAGTAATTTCCCAACGAAAAACAAAACATTTTAAGTTTAGGGCGGTAAAATAATACATTCAGTGCATGAGTCTTTGATATATTGAAAGTTCTAGAATCTAAAGCAGGGGTTCTTAGCGGGAGGGTTATCCATATCTTTTGAGGGTATATAGGAGTCGATCTATGAATGTTTTTTAAAAATTGTTGCTAGATTAGAATCAACTATTACTCTTATCATTACAACCAATTATCATTGTCAAACCGGATTCTCTGAATTATTGAACCTTGAATCATAATGTAGAAATCAACTTGATGAGGTAGGTGACATGCGAGTAGCATTATCATTAACTATACCTCGGTTCCATGTTTTTATTACACAAAAACGACAATTAAATCACAATATCTGTAGCTAGCCTGTGTATTTGCGATTCGCCGTTTTTCTATAAATGAATATGATAAAATACTTGTGGTTTAATTTTATTTGTTCTGTTTCTAGTGATCTAAAATTTAAAATCCATGCCGTATCTATATGTTTTTCCTTACACAGTTTTTTTTCAAACTACCCGCCAAGAGGGATGATTGAAATTCAACATGGGGCTTTGCTTTGAATCCTAGAACGATATGAAACATCCTAAACCTAAAAAATTCTAAAAGGGGCCGAATCCGTGCCCCCAAATGTTTCCCATGCTTACTTTGTGAACCGATAAATAAAGTTTGTCTGACCACGCTGAAATTCGATTTCCAGTGGTTTATAACACTGCTTAACACAACCAATCAGTGTAGGCAAGCAGTTTTTTCTACAATATATCGGATTGAAAAAAAACTTGCAGTAGTCCACCCAATATAGAAGTTAAGATCACTAAACGAGGAGTTCAAATAGTAAAGCAACATTAATATGTAATATCAAGTTTAGGAAAATGTTCATCCTGTTTGCTGAAGTTACATCTCTCATTAAACGAGGATGGTTTTGAGTTTTAAGTTATAAGTCATATTTGAGAACTAGTTTTAAAAGAATAAACAATTATATATGTATATATTAATAGAAAAATATTGCAAAATTGATTACAAACATTAACAGCCTTGCTAAAGAAGAAATAACGTAGGTACATAAATAATATATTAACTTGAGTAAATTTATAGTGACAGTAACAAAGTAGCGATCAAAAGGTAAATCTACATTTAATTGCCATTTAATTACCTCTAATATTATATTAGAAATAAAGAATATTATTGTATTCCCAAACTTACTTTTAGTTACCAAGGGCAAAACCAAATAACAAGTCTTAAAGACAGGACTAATAGCTAATTAATATTTCCTAGAAATGACATATTGCCACTATTGTCACGAAACAAATGTTAAGGTTTCATCAATTCAAAATATTTCACAAGTCCAAAAGAGACAGAGAACAACATTATTGTGTTTGACACACACTCTCACACAAACAAAGTCGCTAACAAAACAAAAGGGCCTTATTCGAAATCATAGCATAAATTCTTATTAAATAACTTGATTAAATTTATATAATGATTTACTAAAAAAAAGAGAGAATAGGATGTAAATAATAAAGTATGAATTTAAAAGATAATTTTGACTGTAAGATTACAAATACTAACAAGTATAATTTTATGAATTCTAGGCTGAAACAAATTAAGTTTAATTAAAGATTTATAAATATATAGATTATGTTTACATTATATTTAACGTATGAGCTAACGAATTAGCTCCTCCTCGTAAGAAAACTCATCCAAGAGTGGTTTTACATTATCAGTTGCCATTCCCGAGGTGTTAATTACAATGGTTACCCTAGAGAAGAATAGCGGATGCATTAGGTAAGAGCTTTCACTCTACTGCGAAAGGTATAATAAAGGTGACATAAAAATATACATATCATCGCAATAAAAATTGTAATTTAGTTTATGCGCAGTGTCTAGTAACTTTTAATTCTTCTAATGGGTCATACAAACTACTGTAAGTTTATTTCCCTGACTACAAAAATCTAGAATATTAAACTTACCGTTCGAGTAGTTCAATTCAATAGCAATATTTTCCCATATCTCATCTTTCAGCTTCGTCCTCATGTAGTCTGGATTGGTTGTTTAATATAATACTGTAGGGTCTTGGATAATTGAATAAGATGTTCCATCACAATACACTAAAACTACGTGACAGAGGCGCAGAGGACACAGGAAAACTGTGCGTCTACTACAACCAGAGAGAGGCGTGAAAGAGTTATCCCTACACTGCACCTGCACTCTGTCCAATGTGCGGTAACCCACAAGAACACGTGTATTACAGATTTTCCTCTTACTCGCCTGCCCCTCTGCTGCGCCTGCCCTGACGTCCAATGTGCGGCGGGCCTTAGGATGGTATTCTCCGTTTAGTCATATTTGTTGTTCAGTGTTATGCTTCAACATTTAGTAAATATATTATCAGCATCGCCCGTATCAAACTAGGACAGTAATACCCAAATCTCGGGGTCACACCGTGTATAGGGGGAAGGGGGGATCGCAATTATTGAGGAGGCTATATCCTGATATATATTCTTTTAAGGATTGAGTGTTTATTAAAATGATTGGAGAGCACAACATTTAAACCAAAAAGGAAAAGGCTAAATTAGTAGTAACTTTTTTAATTTTTAATTTACGACTTGAGTTTATTGACGGTTTAATGTATAAGCCTTGTGCTCGGGTTAGAGGTGCTCTAAGTGACCAATTTACTCACCTGATTATCAACTAGATCTCTCCCGAAATTTGAGTCAGAACATGCAAAAGGTTGTAAACTGCTAAACTAGGGTCTCTTGATCCTATGTTCAACCAATCCTACCCCTTAGCCACTAAAACGGGCTCATATCCATTGCTAGAATAAAATTAACCTCCTCTTGCTCAGCATACATTTGTAGCAAAATATGTATTTAAAATCAACATTTGGATGTTATAGCCTATTACAAAAACATATTATAAAATATTTTAGTGCTGTTTAAAATTATCAGAGATAATGTGGGATTGTTTTTTACGTTTATAATTACTGCTCCACTTCTACGCTACACATTATTTTTTGAACGATTTGTCCCTGTATAGTCAGGGACTCGAACCCCCAGCCTTTGTCCATGTGTTCTTAAGGCTGATGGTGGCGTTACTCCTTTCAACCCGCTCCTCCCCCCCTTGCCCCTCTATTCTTTCAAAGCTCCCACATCGTAGTGAAGACTTACCCGATCAATGTTTCGAGCACCGGTGGTAGGGGGGCAGCGGCGCTTTGAGGGGTGGAAGGTGTAGAGGAGGGGGTACACTACATGCGCTAAATTTTCATCTTCATTCCAGTTGAATAACACTTTTATTCTCCTCAGATTTGGTCCAATTTGTTGAGGCTGTTTTTCGTCTTATTCCTATGTAAGCCACGTGATTACTATTTATGTCTATATCTGGACAACTCATAACTCTCGACCAAATTTGGAAAATACACTCCCCTCTCCCTAACCCCTCAAGACATCTCCAGATTTTAGTTTTTAATTTGACCCTGACTCAGCATTTTCAAGTCTATGAAGTATAAATTTCAAAAATCTATGATTTCAGGAATGTTTTGTGCCATTAAATTATGATAAAATATTCATTTAAAACTCTCAAAGCTTGCATGAATTTGTTCTATTATTTTTAACGTTGAAACTGGTCTAAAATATTTGAAACTTTATCAAAAATAGTTAAAACAAATTAATTTTACTCAATTTTAACGAAACTATGCATATCGGTACACGCCTTAAAATACAATACTCCCTTTTTTCACTCGCATCGGTTGTTGCGTGGTCTACCACGTCACTCTTTTATTAGACTGTATTGTTGGTGACGGGGATATCGGGGTTCGATAACCGTTCTGGTATACTGAGGGTGGTTTTTCCTAAACGGTTTCTCACTCTCCTTCAACATAAATTTAGGTACATTTTCTCTAAAACACTTTCTTCCTCATCCTTATCTCTCATTAGCGTACTTGATGTAGACGTATAGTCCAAATGGGTTCTTTGAATCGCTAAAAAAAAACTCACTTTCTAGCATTAGCATAATATTATGACTTTGTTTCTACGTCACATATTTATAGAGCCAAGCGTGTCCAAAATTATCAACATATTCTTTATTTATCTAATAAAACTCTGCCGTAGCCAGCCAATAATTTCAGGAGGGGGGAGGGGGGGGGGGGCACATCCCCAAATTGCTGGAAGATAGAAATAATTCTGAATGATAAACAGTTCTAAAAGCTCTCTGAAGTGGGTTTTTGTTTTCATGGTAAAATAACCCCCTAGCTTCCGAAGGCTTGGAAAATTTCTAAATATTGAATCTCTGAAATCGAAATTGAAGCTCTGTGAAATTTTTTTTTATGGTAAAATAACCCTCAAAATGCCGAGGGCTAGGAAAATTTATAAATATTAAACACCTCTTGAAGCTCTCTGAAGTGCTTTTTATGGTAACACAACCCCCTAATTTGTATTTGTATATTAATTTTGATATTGTTTGAACCATAAATAAAGCCATATATATTTTGATCATAAAATTTCGCGGGGAGGTTGAACCCCCAAAACCCTCCCTGGCTACGGCCTTGCTTGGTAAGCACATTGTACTGTCAACGAAAACTGATAGTGTCGAAACGTTGGCAGTAAAAATAATTTTGTAATGTTAGGGTATCTTAATTTCTTACAGCCCCGGGGGCTCTAAAATAAATTCGGCCCTGAAGCTTGGCAGTTTAAAAGGTTAAAAGGTATAGCACGTAAAATCATTTATGAACATTATAAGACTTGTTAGAGAACAATGTAACAATTGAACAGTGGACAAATTTGAATTTATATTTGAAAATCTAAACAATTGATATAGATTTTGTTTTATTACAATTTAAAATAACATATTACAGATAGGCAGAAGGCAAATCTTTCACGAGAACTGTTCTCAAAACTAAAACGACATTCTTTAGAACAGGCTTTAAGCAAAAGACCCGTACAGAAGAAACCATCTACCCAAAGTCGTTGTCCTAGAAGTACACGAATCATAACTGTGACATATATTTTGTATTTAGAACATATCATTCTTATGTGTCAAGGTTGGTCGGTACCAATATTGCTAGAAGAAGATTTTAAATGAAACGGCACTTTTTTTTTACTTTTCTGACTAGGCACAAACTAAAATTTATGAATAATGCTTACTCATGCTTTTAGAATTAAATTAAACTATATTAATATATAGTCTATATATATTAATAGAGTTTAATTTATATATACACACATAACATTTTATAAATTATTATAAAATATATATAATAATGTGCAGAAAAAATATAGCTTCAAGAAAGCGATTAAAAGTTCACATTTTTGTATCTTTCTCAATAATTGTATAAATATATATAATTTTGCTAAACTTGTTGCATTGTTTATCTTTATAATGCTGCAGATCATTAAAATATAATAATTCTTTAACTATATTGCAAAAATATTATATTTTAAAATCTAAATCAAGTATGGGACTACTCACACTCCAGCACACCACTGGTGTAACTTTTCAATGCCACACCACCACCGGGCTAAGGATGTGTTCGATCCAGTTTGCTTTTTACCAAAGAGTCACATCCAAAATGGTTCTCTTCTTAGGACTTTTTTTTAAAAATATTCTAAACTCTAATAGACCATATAAGAAAATATTAACGTTTGTTTCGTATAGTGTATTTTAATTGATGTATTCAAAATCAAGGTTAATACATTAATTAGTCTAAAGGGCTAGATTTGGGAACGTAACTTAAAGTAATTTTACTCCCATTAACTTATAGGGAAGAGGGGAAAACCACATTATTATTATTATTATTCTCAATTCATAAACCACCCATAATGTAAGTGTGAACGTTATAACTTTAACCTTCCAGTCAATCGCAATCTAATCTTTTGAGAACTAGAGGTCACAGGCCAAGTGGTCACATATGCAAACGTTTATGAATATATACATGATAACGTTTCTAAAACTCTTAACTAATCTCCATCTATTTACTCTACACCTTAGTAAAACTATTAGTGATACGAGTGTATACTTAATTGCAATCTTACCTAGTTCACCGATGACAGGGAGATTGGGGTTTAAATCCTGGTTGGTTATACTGGGGTTGCTTTTCCTAGATGGATTTCTACTATTCTCTATGCAAATGTGGGTACATGTCTTCTTTAATTTCTCTAATATCTATCTTAATTTAATTCCTTTAATAATTATTATTACCACCCTTAGTCTTCATTAGTCCTCTATAAACTATATTATTTCTTCACCTCGTCTTAGTTACCATCCAGGTAACACGTAGAATACATTAACTACACTGATGAAATAGGGATAAGGAGAGTCTAATATTCTAGAAAATGTATCCGCATTTGCGTGGAGAGAGATTGGGAAACTGTTTAAGAAACACCACTTTCAGTACACCCGACCGAGATTTGAACCACGTTCTTAATGGTACCAACAGTTCAGTCTAACACGAGGATGATGCTTTATACCAGTGTTTCTCAATGTGTGGTCCTCATATCACTGGTGGTTTACGGTTGCCCATCAAGTAGTCCACAGTATCACAAAAAGTGTATTAATAATAATGAATTAAAGAATGTTGATCATAAAATACAAACATTCGAAACGCAAAAGATTAAATATCAAATATCTATACAATGTTATAACTAATTTCTTTTCTCGGTAGTCACAAGTCAAAAAAGGAAAGCTGTAACAACATTAAATCAACAAATTTGAACAGTTATTTATCAAAAATTATGAGGTTTAGAATGTTAAAATAGTTTAAAAAAAGTATTTCTTAATTATTCATTGCAATTATATTATATATATTTTCAACATTTCATTCAATAAATTATTTTTTATCTTGGATTATTTTATAGTTGCAAAATGAAATCGCCTAAAAATGTTTATTCCTGCTTATCTTTCAAACAAACCCAACACCCTTCCTTCTCCCAGGTCCCCAGCTGTCCCCCAGTGTGCGTAGGTGGTGGTAATAGTAGTAGTAGTAGTAGTAGTAGTAGTAGTAGTAGTAGTAGTAGTTTCCTTATATCTGCATCGTTGGACATACAGACAAAAGCATCGATCTCATCTTGGCTCGATTTAGAGTAAAATGTTGATCGGGGCTCAAATTTTGTTCGGTTGTTCCTACCCTTGTTCTTACTAAATGGTTTTACACTCTCCTTCAAAGCAAATACGAGTACACTTCTTCTGGATTTTAATTGACTCATCCCTTCTTGATCTGTATACGTAAGTGTGCGATACACTAGAGGCCAACTTGCAGTGAGGCAAACTGAGGATGAATGAAGCCGCACGTGCCGCTGCCTCACTTTAATACATCGACACGAGTTGGCTCAGCCACGTATTTCCTCAACCTGCCTCGCTACAAATTGGCCTCTAGTGTATACACACCTTAAGCAGAGAACTAGGACTCACCTGAGCTGAAACATCCGCACCGAATTACTTTAAAATAATCTGTTCGCTATTATTCTGCACCTACGATCTTTTTCTTCGTCTCAACATCGGCTAGGGCGATTCTCTTGAGATCCTGACAATGGGGTTAATGTTACGTTGCTCCGGCACTGGTTGGCGAGCTGCCCAAGGTACTAGACTCGTATTTCAACCTGGGAGAACGATAGATCCAACATGATGAGGTAAACCACGCCCAGCTGCGTCCGGTCAGGATTTGAAGTCCCAATCTTCCAGACAACGACTCCGTCCACGTGGGCACCAAGGCGGGTGCCAGAAGCTGGTTGAGTCCCTGCCATCAGAGCTGATGATGTATCGATGCTTGCTGCCCCCTGCTTCGCCAAGTGACGCAACCATGCAGTGTTTCTTGTGGAACTTTACGAGACCCTAGCTGAATCAAAATGCTTCTACTTTGGAACTTATATATTCCACCACGTCTCACTACCCGTTCGACCTTTACACACACACACACACACACACACACACAC
>CABEEJ010001833.1:66800-95366 GCA_901482245.1 Timema douglasi
ATATATATATATATATATATATATACATGTGTGTTTTTATCCACTTCAGGGGCTGAATGGTCTAAGGCATCACTATCATGTTAGACTGGCTGGCTCGTGTTGGTGAAATTGGGGATCGAATCCCGGTCGGATCTACTGAGGTTTATTTACTAAATGGTTTCTCACTCTCTCTCCATGCTAATGCAGGCAGATTACCTCTAAAATTCTTCCTTGCTCATCCGTACCCCATTAGAGTAATGATCATGCATATAGCCTGAACAGGCGGTGATAACTCACTTTTTTCTTTGTATCACGTCCAACACCCATCCGAGCTGTATCCATGTGACTTTATTACACTGATGTATTAGGGATGAGGACAGTATAATTATTACTAACTACACCCAGCCGGTATTCGATCCCTGAACTCCCTTTCACTAGAAAACCACACTAGATGAACCCGGCATTTGGTCCACGTACGTACCGATATGGGTTTCTTCAAAGTAGGTTTTCCTTATTTTATTATAAAACAAACTATATTTATATATTATATACATCAATGTCATCATTTAAAAAAAATTCAGTATCACTGAAAAAGCCACTTCATGCCTAAAACTTCCAAATTGTATAGATTTATTTCTAAACCGATGAAAACGTTATGTAATGTACTATTTTTTTTAAAACACGAACCGTCTTAGAGCCGATCCCATCCTTGATTCAAGATTTGGGTGACCAAGGGTTGAGAGAAGAAAGCACGCTAGTTCGACTCTATGTACAGATCTTTTATAAGTAGTATTTGTGGGGTGGATGGAGTGGCACCAAATAATAAAATGTAGTAGAGCAGGTGAGTTCTCTATCGCCCTTACTATCTGTAATGACAATGTAAATGGTCATGAACAAAGTGGCAGGAAAACTCGGCGAGGACAGAATGAAAGCCATGATGTTTGCTGATGACTTGATGAGATGGGGGTAGAAGGAAGAGGAAGTACAGGAATGGAATGAGGATGTGAAATTTAGCTTGGCAAAGTGTGAAGTGATAGAAACGACAAGGAAGAGGATAATATCTAGTAATGTTTCCCATTTGGATGGAGTAAAGCTGAGAAAGGTACAGAATTTAATATATCTCGGAAGCTTGAAAGCACGATTCAGGGGAAGTTTGGGAGTAAAGAGGAGTTAACAAGAAGGGCAAAGCAGGGGGAGTGGGTCTATGGGTGTGTAAGGATCCTGTTATGGAGAAGAGAAGTGCCTTTGAAGTGTAAGAAAGTGTTGTATAGGCAGTATAGGGCTTACTTTTGTACACATTGTCACATATGCAGCAGAAACATGGACATTGAATGTAAGAAAGACTAGGAAAATTGAGGCCATGGGGATGAAGTTTGTGAGCAACATGCTGGCTGTCACGAGGGGGGACAAGGAATGAAGTTATCCGGGAAAGAGTTGGGACATGAGATAATAGAGAAAGCAAGACTGAGATGTGGGCATATGATGAGAATGGAAAAGTATAGAATACCAATGAGAATGATGTAGATTAAATATGTAGGGAAAATACCGCAAGGGAGGTTAAGAAAGAGTCGGATAGAGCTGATAACAGAAAGTATGAAAATGAGAGGAGAAGAATTGATGATATTAAAGGAGGAAAAATAGTGAAAGAATAGAAAGAAAGATGGAGGCATTTCATTAAACTTAAACGTCCACAGGCTAGAAACAGTTGATGATAATGATAAGTATTTGTGTTACTGCTCACCTTCGTACTTGGATAGTATAATCCTTGGCGATTTTGGTAAGTGTTATTTTTCTGAGTTTATTTAGTTTGTAAGTCGTATTCTGATTTATTCATTTGGCTTAAAACGTGCAAGTTTAATACTACAGATAAAAGTAAAAACTTGCTTTCACGTCTATCTTTAAGTTGCCTCAAAAGCCCTCTACCGTGAGCATGAAAGTTCAAGTGGGCTTAAGACACCTTTGTGCCTCTGAGAATATTTGGCTTGAGTCCCATTGTGGATATATAATTATTATAATCTTCTCGAGGTGAAAAACAAAAGGAGAGTTCTATCAACTATGTAAAAAACGCTTTACAAGTATATTAAAAAAATAGTAAACAAAGGCTCACTATATTTATTTCGCAATTGTTAAAAGTAAGTTTCGTTTAAAAAATACTTGGCTTGATGTTTGGATACATGTTAGTAGACTATTAAATAAATTATGTAAATTCCAAATATGTATATTTATATTGTTGTCCTAACTTTAACTATATGAGTGATTCAAAGGTCCCTAAAATAAGTAGCTGGTGATAATCGTATATCTTGTGTCAAGTGCCTGAGAAATAATACATAAAGAAAACTGCCCAAAAATAATGGAGCTTGGGCTAAACATATTTTATAATACATTTATAGATGGAATTAATATAAATTGGGTGAAATATATTCAAATACTGTGAGAATTACGAACAATACATGGTTTTGATCTTTGATTGGGTAAAGAGGGGAGGGTACAAAAAAATATGACCACCCACAATCTTTCAAGTCAAATAGGGATGTATTTATTTAAAATTCAATCTAACTTTCTTTAACGAGCTTAATACATATAAGTCGCTAATGGCCTGCACCATTGTTGGTCACGTACCCCTTTTGGATGTAGGGCATAACTAACATACCCCTTCCAGCTCTTCATAAAAAAAATTATATCTTGTTAAGTATAAAAGTCGTTTTAAATTTTAACAAAGCTCAAGGGGTAAGCTAAATAAAGCCGATACAAAGGAACAAAAATATTTATGAAAGTTCATGAAATCACATCAAAATCTTCGTTAGTCAACAAATATTTGATGATAAACAGAACCCAGTAAAACAACAGTTTGTAAAACACCGGCATACACAATAACGCCAAGTTAATGATCCGACCGTCGAGTCTCTACACCTTGGGATCACTGGGCGAACAAATCTTGTTGATGTTAGTGCACAGTTAGCGGGCTGCAAGGGAGGCAGTAGGTACCACAAACGACGTCCAGCAGAGCTCGTAAAGTCTGGCACACACATAGGCGCTGCTGGATTGTCATTTTGTTGAAATATACGTCTATCTTGTTCGCGTGTCTTTGCCTGAGGATAGTATCATCTTAGTCTAGTTTAATTTATTTGTCGGGTGTGAAGAAACAACGATTATTTAAGTGCGACGTGATCTGTGATTTTTTTAATGATTTTTTGGTGAAATATAAACAATATATTAACTGATTGTTCGTCCTTTTGATTGAAAGTAAAGGAATTATACTAAACTAAGCTGTAACTTTTTAAACATAATTACCATTAGAGTTTAAAGTTGTAAGGATTACCCGTGTGAGTCATACACACATATTCTCAAACAATAAATATTTTTAAATTTTGTTGTATGTATACATTAACACGCTGCGTGAATTTTTCATATTTGTGAATCTTGATTTCCAAAATTATGTTTTAAATAAATTAACTAAACTATGTTTGTGTTTGTTTATATGTACTAGAATTCACGCGATCAAATAAAATAGAAATTTAAACATTTTTTAAAATAAATTAAAAATAACTATTATTTGTGTAAATGTTTCACAAGTTTAGGGTTATTTATTTGGGGCAGCGGGAAATGTCAAGTTTGCAACAAACGGTGATCGATTGAAATGGCAGTGCGATGCTTGAAGGTGTAGGCGAAGGCTCCTTACTAACTATTTCATTTGGTTTGGAAGTTATTGATAGTTTATTACTTGTAAAATGTCAGGATAGTGAACCAGTCAGGGAGTGAACCAATTGGTTGAAGCCACCTCCACGCCACGAAGACTATCACGTGTTTTTAAAAGCCAGGTATGATGAATTATTTCTTGTGGTCTTTTACTCCCCAGCAATTATTGTTAGAGCGCTTGTACTTTACAGCGAATACTATTTGCTGGTAAAACTTATTTTACTCATCAGAGAGAGTTTGTTTATCTTTCCAAGCTTTGACAGCTCATTGATTAATCATTAATCTCAACGAAGTAATTAAATATTCATTAAAATTCCACTTGCTTCTCTTTTGTTATAAAATATTTCCAGCTTCAACTTTGTTTTTGACTCAATACCAAAAGGAAAATATTTTGAAATGCTATTTTCTGAAAACTATGTTGATTATGTATATATATATTTTTTTGCATCGCGTCTTACTACCCATTCGGGTTGTATATGCCTTGATGATATTAAGTTTGTTTAGTTGCAATGTGTAATATACGGTTGAGGAAGGCATGTTTTACAATGACTATATCAGCATTTGTGTGGAGGAAGAGTGTGAAACCATATATTTAAAACAACCCTCAGTACGCCCATCTGAGATTCAAACCCCAACCTTACCATCATCATTATTATCATCATCATCTAACCAAACTAGATGATCTTGGCGTCGATGTGCCCATTAATTTGTCACTTGCTTTGAGCTTAAAGAACACCGACAAAAAAAAATTGAATTTACATCACTCATCAGAATATAAGTTTTTGTTTTTTTGAGACTTTGACGTAATTTATAATGTTGAAACCCGCACAGGGGATCTCACGGAGTAAACGTCAAGCTGGTTTAATGCTGATGATGATCAGAGTTCTAATCTAGGCCATTTGTATTGAGGTTGTTGTTTTTTAAACTATATTGGCTTCCAAATCTCCCGTCATGCAAATGAGTGTACATAAAATCTCAATTTACCTTTCTTATCCCTATTTGATTATTATGGAAAATCGTACTGTCCGAATGGATAGTAAGGCTTGGAGAAAATAAAAAGTCAAAATAACTGTCAATTGGCTCATTGGCTCCATAGTATGTTTTCCCAAAAATGCATGCGAGGGGGTCACTCATATCTCTTGTAACAATTTTAATATTTCCACCCAAATTAGTGAGCAAATAAGCAGCCACTTTAAAATATAGGCCTATATTTTAGTTGTTTTGTTTCTGCTTTACCTTTATCTGGTCAACCATTTTTTATTCATTCTTAATTCTCTATTTTTTTATAGGAAAATTATGCTTAAAATTGAAATAAACTATAAATGTTCAAGAATGGTAGAGTTAGTAAACTTTTATATTTTGTTTATTCGGGATGGTTCTTCTCTTTGCCTACAAACATTAATTTTTTTTCTATCACATAAATAAATCATTTTTCCCATTAGTTTTGGAAATGTCAAGGCTTTCCTCCCCCAATTTCCCGAAACTTTATTTTGAAATGTTTAAACATTTTCTGATGATTTGGGGCAGTCCTTCTATGTGTCTACAAATATTTCAATTTCTACCATAAAAAGAAGTGGCTGTTTTTTTCTCAATTATTTTTTGGAAATGTCGAGCCTTCACTGCCGTAGCCTTGTCAATTATTTTAAAATTTTAAAATGTTCAGACTTTTTTAATCATATGGAGTTGTCCTGACTGCCAAACTGCAATTTTCGACTACACATAAATATGTTTTTATTCGTAGCATTTCTTGAGGCTCAATTCAGACTTCTATGATAATTTAATCTAGTCCCGTTAACTGCCTGTCAAATGTTTGCTTTGTAGCTTATCAAGAATTTGCTTGGATATTTATGAAGACAAAAACTTTATTTCTTATACATATAGCTAAAATTTGGTCATCTTTGCTCTTTAAAAAACCCCATCCTAACCATAAAGTACAAATATAAGACTAATAGGTATGATCAAAGTTTCAAAATAAAATATAGATCTACCACCAAACATTTTAGAGTAGTTCCTTTGAACCTTTGAATTAGACGAATATATAAACACATTAATGACTTTATACATCCCATGAATGTAGTTAAGCCTCTCACTCGGCCTGTTTATATAATGAGCACGTTTAATCTGACCACTAAGCTAAACACGTATTTCCTGGACCTAGTCGAGTGCAAAACCCACTTTGGTGGCCGCGTGGTCTAAAGTGCTACTCTCTCAGTAGATTACAGTAGACTGCTGATGACGGGGAGATCAAGGTTCGAGTCTCAGTCGGGTGTATTGAGGGTAGTTTTCCCTAAATTGTTTTACACTCATCCTTCACGCAAATAATAGTACAATTTCTCTAAATATATCTTTCTTTATCGCTAAATCCACAAGCGTATTAGTACAGAAAGTAAGACGCATTGCTAAAATAAATTAATATAGCATTGATTTTTTTTTAATCCGGAACCTTAGATCAATGGCTATTGTGTCTGTCTACTGAGCTAA
The DNA here is from genome assembly GCA_901482245.1 of Timema douglasi. Classification (NCBI taxonomy): domain Eukaryota; kingdom Metazoa; phylum Arthropoda; class Insecta; order Phasmatodea; family Timematidae; genus Timema; species Timema douglasi. The sequence goes on from CABEEJ010001833.1 coordinate 72,957, forward strand.
GGGTCCCAGGTTCGATTCCCGGCATGGCCGAAAAATTGATCATTGCTGAAATGTGGGTTCACACCCTTTCACATTGGTAAATTACCGGCCGGGGACTGGATGTTGTGCTTGTCCTAGTCTTAAGTAGTATTATAAAGCATATGAAGCTACGACAGCCTAGCCAGCTACCCGGACCCGGACCACAGGCTGGCGACAGTAATGGATGTAAAGTAATATAATGCATTGCGTGCTCCATGTTTTTACCCATAATTACTATCCGCATTCACACTTATGAGGTAGGGTTGAAAGGAAGGTAGAATTTAGTAGGGTGGCCATATATTTGTGGAGAGAGAGTGGAAAACCATTTACGGAAATCCACCTCATTGGTCAGAAAACTCACGTGTAGTACCTTTAATGAAAATAATCTTCTACCAGAGTCTCATTAGACTAATTGTTTAAGGCAATATAAAATATTAAATTCCCCACACACCCATTCCTTAGGATTATTCTCCAAATTCGAAGTCGACTTCCCCAACCACTTGACCGCAGGAAAGGCCACGATAGTTGAAGCATCAGTGGGCACGCGGGTAAAGGCGTAATTTTCATTTAATCATGTTTGACGGTTACGGAGAGGTCAGGGTTTTAATCCCGGCCTTAATGGTTTCAAACGTTTCCTACACGCAAATGTGAGTCCATTTTATTTTTAAAATATTACGTACTCTTCACTGGTGTATTATTATTATTATTATTATTAGCACCGCGTCTTACTCAATGTTCGGGTTATACGCACTTACGCTAATGTGTAATGGTAGGGTGATTGTGAGATGAAATGGAGGACCTACAGTTTAACGTAGGATCCGAACCACGGTGGTGGCCTGGCATTCCCCACATTCACAAGATGTGATTAATACACGTCTTTTCAGAGGTGAAGGAAGGGTTTGGTAATCAGATACATCTGTGCTAGGGTCCGGGGTTCAGTCCTCGGTCCCAGCACAGAAGTCGGACACCTTACCCCTAGACCACCAGGTCACTCTCAATGGTGTAAATATGCGGAAAGTTAAGTTGGGTAGTGAGATGTAAATCACACAGAAAAAGGAGATGTGATGGAGTGGATTCTGCCCGTGAATTAACATAAAGCTCATAATCTTCAAGCAACTCTTAAAACTGTTATTAGTGGATAAAACTAGGATCAGTTGACCTTGGAAACAATTCCACTGTGGTGATGGAAATCCTGGATTAGGTCTTTATACCGCTGAATAGCGTGAGTCCCATCAAGTCACGACTAACTGATTACTAAGTGTTTTTAAACGCTTTAAGGTCCGCCGATAAGTCACAAAAAAAACAACCTGATATCTTTCTTTGTTTGGCTTACGTGTTTTGTTGACATTCGTTTTATCATCTGTTTGCAGTACGTAATCTCGTGATGATATGATAACTGGTGACCTTCGCTCTTTAGAAAATCTCCCTCCCCCTTCTCTACAATAGACCCACCTCCCCCCACTCCCGGCACCTTTAAGCAGCTGAAAATACACTTATCACAATCTAAATACTGATACAAACGCGCTTTGAGTGGGCGCTATTAACATCTCATTTAGTTGTATCTCAAAATAAATTTAACTTTTTTTTATTAAGCACCGCATCTTACTACCTGTTCAGGTTATACGTATATGCACTAGTTATGCTAATGGATTAATGATGAGGAAGGTTTAATTCAGAGGAAGTGCATCAACATTTGCGTGGAGGGAGAGTGGAAAACTATTTATGAAAACCACCCCCAGTGCACCCGACCGGAATCGAACCATAGTTTTTCCGTCTTCAGCCTTGGTCAGTTCTGACCCCAATGGCAATGAGTGTAACTAAAGGTACAAAATACTATTAGTTTAATGACAAAAATTGAAATAAAAGAATGCAAAGTGTATAGATAAATAATCAAAGTCATTTTTTTTTGCAGAATTTAAAAAATATAATTCATACAGGTGAGCGAGGTTGCATTGGTGTCTTCAATGATCTAGGAGGGTTAAACAAAATTATATAAAAATGTGTTATTTTTTTGTATTTTTGTCAGTAAACAAATAGATGCAATAATTTTCGATATTCACTCGTATCCTATATGCATACATTTATTTATTGTGGATTTAGTCCTTCGCGTTATCAGTCTTCTTTTGGGGTTCTGGATCTGTGTCCCAATTTAATCTACATGATTTACTTTCTTTGAAAAAAATATTTGAATGTGGAGGTTTTAAAATGGCCTCAATAAATTTATGGTTCGTAAAACACATTTCATTGGGTTTCAACTTTTACAACCCGCCCGTTTTAGTTAATTTATAGTGTTTTTTTTCATGCTCTACATTATACTGCTTTTGTTGTTGTCAACTATCCAGGCTATCCGCTTATTTACACTATTGTGATAGGGTCGAGTAAGGTAGAGTTTTAAATAAATGTACCCTCATTCATGTTGAAAGAGAGGGAGAAATTATTTGTTAAAGCACGTCCTAATACACCAAAATGCGATTCAAACCATAGCCTACACATCACCGGGAAACTAGAACAGGTGAGACTAGTACCTTAGTCCGTGCTCCCACCTATGCGGACACAAATGGTTCTGTTCCGATATTGTATGACTTTTGAGCCCTGCAATTTTCAAAAATGTTAGCTACGGTTTCTGTGGTGGCAGAGAGCGTTGAATCATAAGGCTCCATCATTGACCTACTACGGTAGTCTCACCTTAGAAAGACTCTTAAAAAACTTGTAAAATATATGTAGGTTATACAAACGTGATAAAAACCGCCATTTTTATTTTTAAACTCTAAATATTTACACCATCTGTCAAAAGTGACAGTTGAAAAATATATGGCTTGTCGTATAAATAAATGTACGTTGATTCATTAACCTTACTCACGGTCGGATAACATTCCTCTTATGGCATTCTGACAGAAAATACACAGCACCTAGACACCTGGCCGTTAACAAATTCATCGCCGCTAAAAGGGAACTCAAAATTCCACACACATTAAATTACTCAGCCTTAATTTCAATATACAGGATGTTAAAAAAGAATAAGGGCTTTGAAATTTAGGATCTTGTAGTAACTCATTAAAATGGGTAACATCCTAGTAAACATAGGTCCACAAACCAACTCGCACAGAGATATAAACCATTTAATATTGGTTTTTTGCGTATAACCCGAACGGGTAGTAAGACGCGGTGCTAATAATAATAATAATAATAATATTGGTTTTTGTAATTTAATTTAACTGGCCCCATTTGTAGACATTGAACTTGTATTTGTTTACCTAACATAGCAACTGGGTCGACACTTATCAGAATTACATTAATAGAAGTTTTGTAGCTGTGGGAGTTTCTCGAAGAAAGTTGATTGTGTTTTAGGAGGTTAAAAATGACAACTTATTATTCTGATTCGGTAATGGCAGACATGCATTTTATTTATAATCGTAACAATGGAAATGCTGCTGCCGTGCGTTGTCTTTATGAGGAAACATATCCCAATCGCACAATTCCGTCCAATACATTATTTATGAAAACCCACCAAGGACTGTGAGAAGATGGCTCTTTTCAATCTCGTGTTATGGACCATGGGCGTCACAGAAGAGTTTCTACTCCCGATATGAGAAGAGTGGAGCAATGATCCAAAATTAATCCCGATATGAGAAGAGTGGAGCACGATCCAAAAAGAATTGCAGCCATTGAAGGTAGCTGTGCACCGTCAACAGTTGCTCTACTGTGTCATATTCAACGAGTGCAGGCCCTGATGAATCAAGCAAGAATAGTGTTTTGCCAATGACTTATAGGTAAATTATCTATCAGCCCAGGCTTCGTTGCTGACATTATGTTTACTAATGAGGCTGGATTTACTAGAGATGGCATTGTGAACTTTCATAATAATCACGTATGGGCGGACTAAAATCCTCACACCATTCTCGAATCAAGGAACCAACAGAGATATATTCAATAAATGTTTGGTTGACCATTTCAAGAGACCGACTAATAGGAGCACACATTTTGCCGAACGGACTAAATGATGCAGGCTACCATTCTGAATCCTCTTTTTAAACACTGTACAGCTGCGCTAGCTACAGTAGCCCCGTGGCTTCTTTGGTGCTGACTGACAGCTCACAGCTGACTTCTGACAATCAACATTTAGGTATATACTAATTACGCTAATAGACTAATGATTGTGAAGGTTGAATCTAGAGGAAATATACTGGCATTTGCATGGAATTACCAGTAGAGTGTGAAACAGTTTAGCAAAATCATCCTCAATACACCCGACCGGGATCGAACCACGATCACCCCATAATCGGCAGTTTAGTCGATTGCGAGAGTAGCACCTTACACCATGCGACCATCAAAGTGCGTTTTAACGCGTGGCACAAATGAAACTGTCACTTTTTAGTTTGGGTAGTTTTTTTACTTCCGAAGTTATGGACTTAGGCAACCAAATTAAACCCTCATCGGTGGTCACATGGTCTAAAGCGTCATTCTCGTGTTGGACTGGATTCCCAATGATGAGGAGATCACGGCTCGAATACCGGTCGAGTATCCTGAGGGTGGTTTTCCTTCAATTATTTTCCACTCTCTCTCTCTCTTTCTCTCTCTATTTCTCTCTCTCTCTCTCTCCACGCAAACATGAGCCCATTTCCTTTAAAAGTGGATTACATAAACGGTAGTAAGACGTCGAAATATATATCTCATTTCACAGTGAATATCGGACACAACAAACTCCCAGACACGAGAAATCCTCATTTCACCTCACACTTTCCCGTTCATTGCTAATGGATCACTCAGAATGTGACGTCACTTGGTGTGCACAGTAATGACTAATTATTTGGAAGCAGGAAGCCCGACTTGATGATACGACGTTGCCAAGTTTGTCGAGTTGAAATCTAGATCAAATAGGTCGCCAGGGATGGGATGTATCCACGTGGCAATGTGAAGTAATGATGATGAGGGGGGGAGGGGATAGAGCGAGGCATAAAGTCAGTAGCGTACACACACATTCACAAAAAACTGGACCACTATTAAAATGTTTTCTCTCTGTAGTTCAATGCAATCGCATTAACTTCTGTATATTGAACTAAGCAGTCAGAGCTCGACTTCATAATATGTGTTATTAGAAGTACGATTTAGTGCCAGTGGGTTAGTTATTAGTACCTAAGCTATTTCAGCTAGCCCACATCGGTGGGCATGCGAACTAAATGTCAGGCTCTGATAATCTTGTTTTGGAGGTCGGGACTCAATTTATCACCAAATTTACTGCGTGTGATTTTCCCTAAATATTTTCTTAATATATATCAATGCAAATGCGAGTACATTTTAAAATTCTAATATTCCTATAATCCTATTCATATTTCAGAATCGTAATAAATTATAATATTCAGGGTGGGTAGTAATACGTTATGGAAAGAAAATTTACACAGCTAATGAAAAGAAATGTACGTTTAACATAAGAGAGTGATCCAATGAATCGTTATTTACGACGAGTGTTTAAGGAAAGTGCAGCCACATTAGCGTATAAAGAGGATGGGTAGCTTATAATGATAGCCAACATTGTGTTAAATCTCCCTCAGTGTAACTTGCAGGGAGTCGAGCGGGGGCCTTGTGCGATATGAAATACCTAAGTGATCACCTTGGAGCGCGTGGCCACCGGTACGGGTACTAATGAAACAAGATTAAAGGAAGGGTCTGTACATTTTAAATAAAAGTGCTAACATTCACTTGGAGAGAGGATAGGAAACTACATTGTGGTGAAAAGTCAGGAGTCTAGAATTCTAGCGCACACTTATTAATATCCCGGGTATGAGTGTTTGATAGGTGTAAATAACTCAGGATTGCTAGGTGTCAATAAGTCAGGCTTGCTAGGTGTCAATAAGTTAGGATTGCTAGGTGTAAATAACTCAGGATTGCTAGGTGTCAATAAGTCAGGATTGCTAGGTGTCAATAAGTTAGGATTGCTAGGTGTCAATAAGTCAGGATTGCTAGGTGTCAATAAGTTAGGATTGCTACGTCTCAATAAGTTAGGATTGCTAGGTGTAAATAACTCAGGATTGCTAGGTGTCAATAAGTCAGGATTGCTAGGTGTCAATAAGTTAGGATTGCTAGGTGTAGATAACTCAGGATTGCTAGGTGTCAATAAGTCAAGATTGCTACGTCTCAATAAGTTAGGATTGCTAGGTGTAAATAGCTCAGGATTGCTAGGAGTAGATAACTCAGGATTGCTAGGTGTAGATAACTCAGGATTGCTAGGTGTCAATAAGTCAAGATTGCTACGTCTCAATAAGTTAGGATTGTTAGGTGTAAATAACTCAGGATTGCTAGGTGTCAATAAGTCAAGATTGCTACGTCTCAATAAGTTAGGATTGCTAGGTGTAAATAACATCAGGATTGCTAGGAGTAGATAACTCAGGATTGCTAGGTGTCAATAAGTCAGGATTGCTAGGTGTCAATAAGTCAGGATTGCTAGGTGTCAATAAGTCAGGATTGCTAGGTGTCAATAAGTCAGGATTGCTATGTTCCAATGAGTAAGTATTGCTAGGTTTCAATAAATCAGGATTGCTATGTTTCAATGAGTAAGTATTGCTAGGTTTCAATAAATCAGGATTGCTATGTTTCAATAAGTAAGTATTGCTAGGTTTCAATAAATCAGGATTGCTAGGTGCCAATAAGTTAGGATTGCTAGGTTTCAATGGATGTTTGATAGTTTGAAAAAAAGTGCGGTGATGGTCAGGTACGCTATCTAATATCTATTTTTCTTTAGTACGGTCCAATACGCCAAGGCTATTACACTACATAATTCTTAGAATGGACATATCTGACAAAAAAAGTTATTAAATCTACTTTTACGTATTCATACGTCAAGTCATATGATCTGCAGCTGCTATGTTTCATAGTTAATATAAATACCTATAAAATAAATATACCCGCCTCGGTGGCGTAGTTGGCTAACGCGCTAGTCGTGTTGAGCTCGACTGCTGAGGACGGGGAGATAGAGGTTCGAGTCTCGGTCCGGTGAACTGGTGTGGTTTTTCCTAAATGGTTTTCCACTCTCCCTTCACGCAAATCCGGGTTCACTTCTCTAACTCAACCTTCCCAATTCCCAATCCATTAGCGTAATTAGTACTTAAAGCGTCTAACCCAAACGGATAGTAAGACGCGGTAGGCCTACTAAATAATAATAAATAAATATTTTAATTTTATTTTAGTTATTTAACGCACACGTTCTAAACCGACTAATAAAGAGTGATGTGATATTTGGCTGTCATTTTTGATGGAAATAATCAATTCCGATATTGGATTAATAAAAATATTGTCATGAGAGATGTTTTATGAATAGATAAAGTTGGCCATGCATGGAGATACTCGTGTATTTTATTTAACGTGTTTCCCCTTGTGGACCTGTATATACTCAACAGCTATCAATGTTGACAACAACATTTTATTTTTCTATTTTTTAAAACATTCTTCCTATTATGTCCTAACTCTAAATATTTTAATTGATAGAAGAAAGAAAGTGAATTATAAGAGAACGGTTATTTCGGTAGCGTCTACATTGCGATACCTAGGAAAATTAACATTATTATATTTAAAAATAAGTTATACAGTAAATGGCAAGGTGCACCACATTGACTTCCACCCATATTTATCTTACAAGATACCTTTACTAAATATAAATACTTTTAATATTTGTGAAATGAAATAATAGGTATATCTATACATTGTTGTAGAAACACTACACCAAAGATCATAAATGAAATCTTTCCTTCCCTGTGGCCATGGCATTAAGAACTAATAACATAAAGAAAAAACTGAGAAAAGAGAAATATCTTTGTCCGCCAAAGAGCATAAGAATCAAATTCCCTTTCAAAGACATGAATTAAAAAGTATTATACTATTTGCTTATAGCCCAGAAATTATTGGTTTTATAAAAATATATTTCGATTAAAATATTATATGTTATTTAGTATATCAAATATTTGCGAAGAAATGATAAAAATTGGAAAATTTATCCCATGTAAATTACCCTCAATGTCATTTTCACGATAAAATTAGATTTGTCATCTTTTTTTTAAATAATAAACAACAGTGTCTAGATATAAAATTGAATAAGAATCGTTAGATTGAATTTTGATAAAATCAATTTTATTGTTTTGTTTTTGCCCTTCAATAAACTATCCTTAGATTTAGGGTTGGATATCTAATTCCAAAAAAACTCTCAGGGGGACCTTATGAAAACCCCATATACCAAGTTTTAGCACAATCGGTAAAATAGTTTCGGTTCTAGCCCGAGGTACGGACAGACAGACAGAAGGCATCGCGAACAGTGGCGTAACAGATTAAGCAAGATATATTTTCGGGCCCCCTTTTCCAAGTCATATAAAACGTTAATGATTGTGGGGCCCGCCGCAATGCAGGCCCTGTGGGTCTAGGTGTTACGCCACTGATTGCGAAAACCACTCTTTTGGTTTCAGGGGGTCATGAAACTTTGACATTTATCAAAATCTTGAGTTCGATCTTTTTGACGATTACAATACTTTCCCTCCAAAGTGCCGAGAGAAAGTAAAAAGTATTTTAATATGCATTGCTATGTTTATATCAAATTTACAGAAGCACGAGCCTATTATTATAATTTGAACATATATTATAATGAGGGTAATGTACTTGTATTCTCTCAAAATTTCCTATGAAGCCAAAGAGAATCATAAACACACTAGTAAACTCTTGCGAAACTTTCGCACATTCAACCTTCCCCCCCCCTCCCCCCCCCCACCAAAAAAAAAAAGATTTAGTCTTTTGTTGGGTTGTTGAAATTAATTACTCAGCGAAGTGTATACACAAAATAGCAAAGAGAGTTAATTTCCGGTATTTGATACAAAAATGTTGTTAAATTTGTCTTTTAACTTAAATTTTAAACAATGTGTTCTAACGTAAGCTGAGTATGCTATGTCAGAAGTCAGTAAAAAATCCTATCCACTGTTACTTCATTCATCGCTGTAGGCTTTGTAATCGTCGAGAAAAAGGGATGTTAACAGCAGAAATAATATAAAAAAAATATTGCTAGATTTTTCTTTTAACTTGAATTTTAAACATTGTGTTTTAACGTTAACTGTTATGTCAGAAGTCGGTAAAAAAAACCTCTCCATTGATACCCAATTCATCGCTGTGGGCATTGTATTAATTTATAAAAAGGGAAGTTGACAACATAAATAATATATACGATTGTTCTCCAAAACGATTAAATAAAAGTTAAAAATAGTTTTCAATGTGATAAAATGTTTGGACAGATATTGGGTACATATTATCAAATATAAACAGAAATGGTCAAACACCATGTTTTTAAATTGGAAACAATTTTTTTTAAATGATTTTGACTATTAAGTAACATACAAATAATATCAACTCCAACAACAGCTTTAAGGAACGTTTTAGAGGAAGCCAATTTTTTCTCAACATAATTAATCCCAGATGTGTTTTGATTTTAAAAATAATTAAATTTTGTTTTATTTCCTTTAAAAGTTGATTTAGGCCTAACTGATGAAATTAGAGGTATCAATCTTTCCAAACCAACTCGTATTTACTACGAATGTTTGATTTATTATATTTTGATTAAAGAACTTGGTATAAATGAACATATTTCAATATGATAACTTGAATACTTTCTAAATGATTAATTATTTACTACTATATATAAAAATACATCTTTAAATGGTATTTTATTTTTATTTATGTACTTTTTTTTATCGTACTGTGTTAATATTTTTATTTTATTTTATACTAATGGTGAAATAGTTCTGAACCATTAAATGTTTGCATTTAGGTATTTTGAATTATTATTATTATTATTATTATTATTAGCACCGCGTCTTACTACCCGTTCGGGTTGTACGCACTTACGCTAATGTGTAATGGTAGGGTGATTGTGAGATGAAATGAAGGACCTACAGTTTAACGTGGAATCCGAACCACGGTGGAGACCTGGCATTCCTCACATTCACAAGATGTCTTGTCAGAGGTGAAGAAGGGGTTTGGTAATCAGATAAATCTTTGCCGGGACCGAGGATTGAACCCCGGCCGCCAGCATAGAAGTCTGACACCTTACCCCTAGACCGCCAGGTCACCAGGTATTAAAAAAAATTATCCTATCACTATAAGTGCTGTTCACTGTTTTTAAACATTACTTTGGTTATTAAATTTTGCGTGGATATACAATATTTAAGGTGATCGAGCAATTAAGATCAGTAAGTCAGATTACCCATTTCGGTGGCCTTGTGTTCTAACGCGCTACTCTCGCAGTAGACTAAACTGTCGTTGACGGGGAGATAGAGGTTTGAATCTCGGTCGGGTGTACTGAAGTTTTTTTTTCTTCCAAAATGGTGTTTCACTCTATCTCCCCGCGAATGTGGGTACACTTTCTATAAATATAGCATTTCTCATCGCTAAAACCATTAGCGCAATTAGTGCATAGGCGTATAATCCGAACGGGTAGTAAGATGCAGTGCTAAAAATAATATGTTAGTTTAAGTACCTATAACTAAGGTTTTATCTAGCTTTTAAACCACAACTAACATCCCTCCCCAAACAGCTTGAAATTACACGGATTTCACTTTCTAAGAGGTCACAGGTCAGGCAGATAAAACTAAAGAAGCTCGACTCGCCTTTTCTAATCGTCAAGATCTTCTAATCTTGTTTGCTGGTGATGGAGAGGTCGGTGATCCAAACCTGGCCAGACGTACTGAGGGCTTTATTTCCTAAATGGCTTCTTACTGTCCCTCCATGCAGATGAGGGGTACATTTAATCTGAAATTCTCCTTCTTACCACATTAAAGTGTGAAAAGACCGGCTGGATAGTACGGTGCGCGGTAAAAATTAGATACGTTTAAAATAATTGCGTGATTCGCTCTCTAATATTCATCCGGGATGTTCGCATATTTACACAAATGAGAAAGGAATTCGTTAGGTAGAATATAGAGGAAATGTATCCACACGTGTGCAAATTTGGGTACAGTCCCTCTAATTTACTTTGTATCTGGTTTCAAAAGGGCTTACTTTGAATAGTTTAGTTTAGTTTATTTAGTTTATTTAGACATAGTTAAAATAAAACATTAGTACTACAATCAGTCAACACAATTTAGATAAACAACAAAACAGTTCTTAGAATAATAACCTTAACAAAACAAGTATATTCACCTAAGTGAAAAGGGACAACCTGAACATTATCCTAGACCTAACCCCAGTACCTATTTAAAAAAAACTGGGGCGTGCTACCCTTCTTAACTCTATTCTCCTATTTCACAATTCCTTTTTATTTATTAACTACATCGATGTTAGCGCCTAAACCTTATGTCCATATATTACCGTCTACCATTTGTTGTTCAATTAGTTGGTTCACCACGGGTATATTACGCCCCCGGTACCCCACCCCACTGGATATCCCGCCGCTACCGGATCCGGTGGTTCCGGGTCAGCAAGAGCCCCAACGGGGCTGGGCATCCCCTTATTCACCACCTGGGGAGGTGCCCTATCAAGATCTCGGTCCGCCTACCTTTCCCACAAAGCCAGCACCATGGACCTAAACCTAACTTATATACTAATTACTATAAAATAGTACATTTAATACAAAAGTAAAATAAAGCTTAATCTAACTTATCCTCTTCACTTCCTCAGTCTTTTACTGGTCCTCTCATACAGACGACTGTTGCCAGCCGACGGAGAGGGTCCCCGACGGTCCGGAAGCCCGTTCGCTAGAACCCTACTACACACTTGTCTCCAAGTGTGGGGATCCACTGAGCAGAGGGGTGAATTCCGCCGTCAACTCATTCTTCCATCATGGCTCTACCCAACTGGAACTGCGGCTCCCCACGGTTCATCGGAGGTTCCCACCTCCGGAATCCAGTGGATGCCGCACTCAGCTGGGCTCCGGATATCCAGGAGTCTCATCTCGGTCCACCCTACAGCCTACCGTCTCTATCCATATACTTATTCAATAAATTTCCGCTACCAGATATGGTCTTCAAAGTCCTCCATGTCTGTCCCGTCACCACTACTGGTACCAGTCTCATCGCTGCTACTGGTCGTCCCTACCAGTTCCCCAATCGTTACGTCTAGATTTACGTCCTGTCTCCTGTCACGTCGTCTCCTCTTTAAGTCTTTCACGTACCTGTCCCTCTCCCTACGTGACGCGTCATCCGCAATCCTGTCGAGAAGTCCCCACCTGTTCACATCCCGAACTACATGGTACACAGTACTAGCCTGCAGAGGCACCTGCAGATCCGCCCTTGCTTCTAGTGTTTGGGGGCATTCTAATACGACATGCTCAGGCGTGGCCTTCTCTCCACAATCGCATTTGTCACTATCAGTCATTCCCCTACTAAAAAGTGCCGCTCTGTATGGCCCATGACCAGTTATGTAATGCACCATTCCCGTTGATAGCTCCAAGTACTCCATCCTCATCCGTTCTCTTACATCAGGAAAGATCCGGTAGGTCCTCCTGCCCGTGTCACTCGCGTCCCAGTCGCTTTGCCACTCATCCAGGAGAGCCTCCCGGACCTGTCCCTTAGTACTCACCCCCACTCTGGTCAGTTCTCCCACCTTAACAAGATCACCCTTCCTGAGCCAATACAGAGCAGCTCTTTTCCGCACCTCCAAGTCCAACGGCCAGATACCCAGGGCCACGCACAACGAGTCAGTTGCCACCGTCCTAAAGGCGCCAGAGAGCCTAAGAAGTACACTCCTTTGCATGCCTCTCACTCTTACTCTCTGTACCACTCGCTTTAATCTATGCGCCCAGACACTGGCTCCATAGCCCACGATGGAGACTAGCAGAGCCTGGTGATAAAGCCTTATGCACCTCATAGGTAGCATAAACCTCTTATTTCCTATACCTATGATCTTATTCATCACTCTTAATGCCCGAACACATGCGTTCTCCACGTGCGCAGTGAAGTTCCTCTTCTCGTCAAGAGTGACGCCTAGGTATCTGGTATTCCTACTACGTCGTATACTCCGTCCGTCCATTTTTATCATCGGATCCCTTTTCAACTCTCCCCTAAATAGCACATAGGTCGTCTTTGCTGGCGCCAAGCTTAACTTCACCCGCTTACACCAAGAGTTAAGCCCTGCAAGCACCGCCCCACTCTTGGTCTCTAGTTCCATCCTTGTCCCTGCCTCCACTATCAGGAGAACATCATCAGCAAAGGCGACCACTCCCGCCGTTCCAGGGAGAGCTTCCACTTCCGATAACCCAGGCTCGAGCCCTAAGTCCCAGAAAATCGGCCCACTGACCGATCCCTGTGGACATCCCTTGGTTAATTTCTTACTTACTTACTTAGAATATTTAATATCAAATAGTACTTTAGGGCAATGAAGGAGAAGAAGAGAGACTTTTATTGGGTTGAAAATGTGTTAATATTTATTGTACGCCAGTTGAGTGTGGGTCTGCTGTTCATGGTTATATTTTTATTACTACAGTAGCCCCGTGGCTTCTTTGGTGCTGACTGACAGCTGACGGCTTTGAAAAGCTAGCAGACCAAATTATATATCCCTACACTGAACCATACGATATGCAAAAACATGTTTTTAGCAGCTGTCACTTCTAACAGTCAAAATTTAGGTATATACCTCAATTTTGACTTTCAGAAGTCAGCTGTGAGCAGTCAGTCAGCACCAAAGAAGCCACGGGGCTACTGTATGTAAGTACAGTACGTACAGTACATTTTACGCCGTGGATAACGAGCCACCGCGCCGGATTGAACTGGGGCCACATGGTTAAAAGTCGTACCTTCTGTAGAAAGATGACTCAAGTTGGCCTACATATTTCTTAATATGCGGCTGTATTTGAGCGGAGAAGTAGTACAGACATCTCTGGAAAGCTTCGAACTCAAAACTGACGTCTCGTTAGCCGATGCAGATATATTTCAGTATTTTAGGAGGGGAAAAAGTTGTCGGAGGGGGTCATGCCATCGTTTTTACTAATTTGGAAATGAATTCAACCCATGACGAATCTATAACGAACATGATTCCACATGAGCTTGAAGTTTTTCTTATCGAATGGCATTAGTAACCGGGAGGTACCTTACTTACATCCAGTTCGGTTGCCTGTATGTAGGCTATTAGCCGCTCTGGTGGCACAAAGCATTGCCCAGGGTACACCTATGAAGGTTCTCTACACGTGCAATGAGATGATGCGATGATGGTAAATATGGAGGTGTAGGCCAGTAGAAGTCCTAAACTTAACTTAAACCTAATTTACCAACCCTTGGTTACCGCTGGGATGATTCCCCTTAAAAGACAAAAATCCAAGGTATCAGATGAGTCTCGAACCCGTGACCCCTACACCAATGGGGCCGGACAGCTTAATGGTTATTGTTTAATATCTTAGTTTCTGTAGATGGTTCTCTTCTAAACGAGTACTGCTGATCTTTTGTTAGTTAGCTTGAGATTTTTACCGTCAAACACTTTCTTACTAATGGTCGGTGTGACGAGCCCCAAGATTTCTGTCACCGGGTTTGAATCCCCTACAAGTTACACCAGCCTCTGACCGGGAGTATTGAGCCCGCCTGAAAGATGACCTACCGCTCACACCATTGCGGACCTGTCGCGTGACCTCACGCTAACCTCGCAACTGTCACGAGGAGAAATGACCCTCCCATCGCGTGTGTTTTGGGGTAAAGACTTCATTGGAACAAACTTTGCGAGGAGGGAGGGGGGGATTTCTGGGAAAAACTTACAAACTTTGTTAACAATCCAAGCAGGCATCAACACTGGTAATAGGAGAGTGCTCTCATTGGTTGACCCTTTGGATGGCAAAAACTCAATAAGGTTTCATTGATTTCTTAGTAATAAAGATAAGTTACCCATAAAAAATGGGGTTAGGGTACGATATATTATGACATCATAAACAGGACACCCTGCCATACCAATGAAAATGAATGAAAACATTTATAGCGTCTTATCCGTTTATTATAGATCTTTTTTAAAATTTAAAGATATTAAATTGAAAAAAATAGCGTTAGTAATGTTTCCTCCTAAGATACAAGAACCTCCCTGTAAATGGGTGGGTGGGGGGGGGGGGGNNNNGGGGGGGGGGGGGGGGGGGGGGCACAAACACGTTAAAAAAAGTATTGAAATGGGGTCGTGACCTGGGCGTCGCGTTCACACGTCCCAACGAGAGCTGCGAGTTCTTTTTAGGATATTAGTGTATGTTGAACACGATTAGAGACTCACACGGTATATTCAAGGTTTTGATTATTAAAAGTACAACAACACAAACACTGACTAAGCAACAGTTAGACAAGTCACTGAATTACATAACACGAGTAATAACTAAAAATGTAAATTAATAAACGAATGAGAACCCATAAAAGAGTACTAAACTAAATAAACAGATAATAAATAAGATTAGGTACAAAATGTTAATCAAACATTTAAACAACAGTAGCTTATAATGTTCATTCACTGTACAATTCACAGTCCAGTCTCAATCCCTCACGCAACGCCGCTAGTGGTACCCCACGCACGACACACTGTGTTGACCCACGTTACACGCACACTAGATTCATTGATCCACTCGCTAGACGCGATGCCCATTTACTGGACACGCTAGCCCACACACTGGAAACACTGGCACACTCACTGGACACGCTAGCCCACACATGGGACACGCTAGCCCACACACTGGACACGCTGGTCCACTCACTGGACACGCTGGTCCACACATAGGACACACTATCCCACACACTGGACACGCTGGCCCACACATGGGACACACTAGCCCACACATTGGACACACTGGCACACTCACTGGACACGCTATCCCACACATTGGACATACTGGCACACTCACTGGAAACGCTGGTCCACTCACTGGACACGCTGGTCCACTCACTGGACACGCTGTCCCACACATGGGATACACTAGCCCACACACTGGACACACTGGCACACTCACTGGACACGCTGGTCCACTCACTGGACACGCTGGTCCATTCACTGGAAACGCTGGCCCACACACTGGACACACTGTTTCACTCACTGGAAACACTGGCAAATTTACTGGGCATGCAAGCTCCTTCATTGGACATGCTGGCCCACTCACTAGACACGCTGGCCTAATCCCGGGCACGCTAGTATACTCCGGGACACGAAGGTTCACTCACTTGGCTAGCCTCAACTCGGACTGGGGTTCCTGTGCTGACCGCCGGCTATGTAGATATAGAAGCTGCCGTCAGAATATGTAATCCTTCAGTTCTAGACTACTCCATACTAGATTCAAAGAAAGCGAATCCAGACTCTTCTAAACGTGTATCTTTACTTTCAATTAAGCTTACTTCCTGTCTCCTCTAATCTCCTTAGCTTTGAAGCTGGCTGATTACCTGCTAAACAAGGATGGTGAGATATAACAGAGAAGGCAAACAAATTACAAGCGGCGCTGACACCAATCTCGTCATACTATATAAGTATAACGTATGGTGTTTAGAAAAAATGTATATTACTCATTTTATATGTCACTAGCTAAACACCATCGGTAATTAATTATTATGTTAGTATTCATCTACAATATGTTTTTTTAAACACCACATGTAGAACTAACTCTGCAAAAATTTCAAATAACATATTGTTTTTGCTACATATTCCATGGTATCGGATAGAAAAAAAAGTTTTCTTGCAAAGGAAACAAGTTAATTCGTCTAAGGCGTCTCTAATAGTTTTGTTACTAACCGTATGTTTATACTTGAGAGATATACATCACTGCTATCACCCTCCCCCTATTGTTGGTAAAGTGTATCATTACTCGTTGAGCGATAAGCATAATATATATATATATATATATATATATGTGTGTGTGTGTGTGTGTGTGTGTGTGTATGTACGAATTTGATACGCAATCATGGACGTAGAAAATTATTTTTTCCCAGGGGGTTCATTATAAAATTGACGTAATTTGTCGATATCGTTTTTATATAACAATATATGTAAATATTTATAAAACAAATCAACAAATCACGCCAACTTTCTGGTGAAACCCACGGAAAAAATAATTTTCTAAGCCCTTAATTGCATGCCAAATTTGTAAAATGTTGTTTAACTTTATTGTTTTCATATGTCTGTCTCTCAATGAGCAACGAACAAACTCATCATAAAAACGCCTGAATCCAACTAATTTAAAGCCATCAGGAAATTTCTAATAGCACCGTTAAAACTATTCTTTCTTCGAAATGTACAGGGTTTGGCAACTAAATTTAAATATGGAGTCCATGGGAAATCGGCAAGTTGCAACCAAGGATGAATAAAGTGTGCTCCAGGCCCATTATTTGTGGCTCAGGTTAACTTTTCAATCTTCTTGTTCGAAATAGTGGGTAATTTTCTTTTGACACTTATTCAAGCCAATGCTGATGCATCTCTTCATAACTCTACCTCCCTAGTCATTTATTTTCAAATTATAATAGGGATACAAATAATCACACACACACACAGACAAAGTGAGTGAGTTAGTTTCTTTTCTGAGATAGAAAAAAGGCTACATAAGAATTTTGTGACAAAAGGAAACTTTTCTATACCTCCTTATCTGAGGTAATTAATTAGTAGCAAAGCAACTAGAGCTATAAGGGTCTTAGGCCATTATAGCCATAAATAAGTTTTATCAGCTGGTTGTAGAATATTAACGTAACTATACAACTATAAGATAATTTATCAAACTTATTTCCCTCAACGTCATATTCTCTAGTTTTATTTGTGCATAAAAGTGTTTCGTGCTGTATAGACAAACTACATATCCCTAATAGAGGAAGAACAGTGGTAAATTTCAAGTATAGTTTCGTAGGAAGTTTTTGTTTTGGCTTAAGTAATAAGGTAAGTGCTATTCAGGTTGTACTACTTCCAATATCCCCGTTGAGAGAACTGCGGGTCTTATGGCTTTATCTTAGCTCTCTTTCTCTCTCTCTCGGTTAACTGTTGCCAAATTTCCTCACTCTCAATTATGTCTGAAGGTGGTGTGCTGGGTTTAGAAGAAGCTACTGGCAACATGGACTAACCAGCGTCGCAATATTTGTTTTATATTTGAGGGAAAATTGACCAGAAGAAAACAAGAGAATGACAACATTGTTTCTAAATAGTATCCATGCAGTCCCCTCAGAGATGATATCCAGTGTAGTGCAGCCTGTCACGATTTTTGGTTACTTATTGATGATAGCTCTTCACATCATGTTAGACTACAATGAAACAGTGAAGACTGTTATAAACGACGGAAGTTCAATTATTTCTGTTGATTAGCAGTTCCAGAGATTTATTAATTAATGTATGTATTACCTAATGATTATTTACAATGGTTATCACCACTGGCCTGATTGGTTCAGTGGTTTGAACTAATAGCTCTGACCCAAAGAGTTGGCTATACTCCTGACTGGGTGCATTGGGAATGATTTCCAACATTTTGACTTTCCCTGTGGTTTTCCCAACTTATTTACAATCCAACGCTGCTGCATTTGATCTCAACTGCCCTTGTAATCTAATTACTCAGTTATTTAAGATTGTGCACCGATTCTGAAGAGACTTCTCGAGCTCATTATACTCCAAATTAGCTTCATTTTCAATCTTAATGTTTATCGTTTATCCGGACACAAGTTTCCACAGATGTTTAAAGTCCACAGCGATGATCCGCTTCTCACCTGTCCCCTCTTAAGGTTCGACCAGATTGACAAGCGTGTGCATGAGCGACTGCATGGCCAGACTGGCGAGCGAGCGAGCGAGTGCGTGATTAGCAAATAGCTCTCGATAATTGTTGACAAGGAGGCAAAGGTTCGAATCTTGGCTCAGTGAATTGAGGGTGGTTCTTGACGAGTGATTTATTGTTGGGGTTTTCTCATCCTCTCCACACGCGAATGGTGATTCTTATTTATAAAGTCCCGGCACAGATTTATCTGATTACCAAACCCTTCCTTCACCTCTGACAAGACATCTTTTAAATGTGGGGAATGCCAGGCCTCCATCGTGGTTCGGATTCCACGTTAAATTGTAGGTCCTCCATTTCATCTCACAATCACCCTACCATTACACATTAGCGTAAGTGCGTATAACCCGAACGGGTAGTAAGACGCGGTGCTAATAATAATAATAATAATAATAAAGTTCATTAGTATTATTACTACTACATTTTAAAATTTTATTTTTGCTACTCATTTAAATTCCCCTTCAGGTTAAGCACGTTTAATTACTTTGTTGGTCCATTAATTGGAAAGGTATAATTGAGAAGAAATGTAACCCCACCCATATTAAGGGATAGTAAGCCTTTTATAGAAAAACCTTTTCAATACATTTACCGGGATTCAAACCCTGACCTCCACGTCACCAGCAAACCAGACGTTTAGTATACATGCCCAACAATGTATGTAATACAACCAATAAGAANAGCTCTATCTTTCAAGCGCGCTCGCTCGCACGGTCCAGTCTGGCCACCTCTCATTACAACCAATGTGTTCTAATTGATATTTTAGTCGCTCCCTCAGTCGCTCAGTCTGGCCGTCCCCTTAGTTTACGATGTATCCGAACACCGTTTCTGCCGCTTTCGTAAGAATTAAATGTTGCCAAAAGCGACAAAGACGTCGGAGGGGAAAAAATATATTTTTAAGACAGGGGTGGGGGAGAATTATGTTGACTGTTTCTTATCAGAACTATTGTTGAATGGCGGGTGCTCGTTTAAAAATTTCGCAAGGATGACGAAACCGGATTTCAATCAGTTGATTTGTTTTATATCACTCAAAATACAAAGCGAGATACCAATCTCAGAGACTCAGTTTCTCCTCCATTGCGGCTAGCTGTGGCTGTAGCCCCATGGCTTCTTTGGTGTTGACTGACAGCTCACAACTAACTTCTGACAGTCAACATCTAGGTATATACTTAAATTTTGACTGCCAGAAGTGACAGCTGCTAAACACATGTTTTTGCAGATCATATGGTTCGGCGTAGGGATACATAATTTGGTCTGGCAACTTTTCAAAGCTGTCACTCTGCACCAAAGAAGCCATGGGGCTACTGTACCAAGATTGATGTACTTGTTGACCAAGACGAGGAATAGAAATCAGCCGAACTAAATTCAAAAGTTTCTTGCCGATGCTCGTGCTTGGGTTCACAGCGAGCGACGTATCCCATTGGAGATGGGAGACAAGACGGTGCCAACTTTCTTTCATCTTTTACCGTCGGGGGTACACGGGCGGTGTATCCACACATGGGAAACATCGGCGGGTGCCTTTTATCTGGCAATTATTGTTCAGTGTGTTAGTGGCTTGAACATAAAATAGAACTAATAATCAATTAAGTGATTAGAAGGGTACTTTATCCTTGTTAACTGTTTACAAGTTGGACCTAGTAGCCCATCTTTATGTAATGTTCCTTCCGCCCAGTGCATGGTCGTTATTTCAAAATATGACTCTATGCCAAACTGTAAGTGAAATGAACGAACATGTCTCTATAGGATTAGAAACTTTGTATTTAAAGTTTTATGAGTTAAAATAAAGCATTAAAAGATGAAACAATCTCATTATCAACGTTTTACGTAAAATGTTGCAAAGCTGAGAACAAGGTATAAGTTAACAAAAACAAATAAAGTACCGGGATAGTTCGGATTAAAAAAAAAGTTTTGTCAGAGATACATTTTTCATAATAAATACTTTGAGGTTAGTATGCCTCTTAAAGTACTTAAAAACAGTCCAATTCTCATAGTAAGAGCCTTTTAGAAACTAAAAGAATATTTTTTGCTATCAACATTGATAATATGGATTGTTATTGTTATCATACGAATAGGTATTGATATTATTTATTAAAAGTGACAGCTGTAGGTTACATAACTTGATTATAATATGAGCGTCATCAGCAGGGGAACCATCCCCGTGGTGTAGAGGTCATTGCACGTAGCTACAAGCTTAGGGGTCCCAGGCTCGATTCCCGGCTGGCACCTCGGGTATTCTTCCAATAATGGGAATGTACCAAACGGTCACCAGAGTTTGGTACATTAGGTTTAAGTTAGGTTTAATACTCCCACTGGTCTACACCTCCATAATAACTGTCATGTCATTGTGAGTACGTGTAGACAACCTCCTATGGAGTATCCTGGACAACGCTTTGTGCCACCAGAGCGAGTAATAATCTACATACAGGTGACCAAACTGGATGCCATGTCCCTCCCGGTCGTAATGTGCCATACGACTAAAAAAAATAGCGGGGGGAGACTTCCCCCCTTTTATCCTCGATAATTTTTTTAAATGGAATACTCTTAGTACTGCAAAATAAACAGAAAATTTAAATTCACGTTCGGAGCAATGTGTAAATGATTAAGTTTACAGTTGCATTTGATTTATATAACTAATTCCCGTTATAATATTATTCGTGTTGTTCATTAGATACGAGACAATTTTTTATTTCATAATTTAAAGTAAGAACGGGTTCGTTCTAACCATCCTATTAATTAAAAGCTAACGACGCCTACTTGAAAGTTGATTTAGTAACTTTGCTATCTGTCAGAAGATTTGAAAATTTGACTGTAGGTGGTGTCCTTAGTAAAAGTTAATGCATGTGTATAAAAAAAACTATGCGCCAACCATGACCTGATCGTGCAACATAAAACTCTCTGGCCAGCAATGCGCTCACTCTTTTAGATCACCGGGTAAGAATTCAGAAGTGAGTGAAAGAAAGATGTTCGCTGTCTCTCCAACTCATACACTCTAGTTTTAAAGAAAACCTATCTCTTCTTTACCCCCTTCTTCATCAACGATCTGTGGGTAATTAACATAAATTAAGATGGGTTCATCATATGTGCTCACTAACTTCCACACAATTAGCTTAATCAAAGTTGCGAACTTCCTCTCGACCTTGAAGAAGATCATTCGAGTCAGCGTTGTTCCACCAATCTTCTTGGGGCATATGTTCTTTGTCTTTTCTAAGAGGCAAAGGAGTTGAAGGGAGGTTCTGGAGGGTGTGATCTTAGATAATTACTCTAAATTATTCTTTATTATTTCTGAATAATACTTTTTATAGATCTGCGAGTTCAGTAGCGGATTTAGGCTTAGGCCCGTGAGGCCCGGGCCTAGGGCGGCAAATTTTGAGGGGCGCCAACATTTTAAAGATGACTAAAATTAAAAATCGATTGGGTTTTCTGTAAACTGTAAGACCAAATTTTAAAGTTTATTTTATTGCGCTCTTACTATCGAAACATAGTACCATTTTGAGGGTAGAATTTCTTTGTTAAAATAATTAATCAGGCAAGTACTAAAATTTGAAATATCTAACAAAAAGTTTAATTTATACCTGAATTAGATTTCTTATTATTGTTGTTATTATTTTCATTATTTTATATATGTATGTATATATATATACTGTTACAAAAAAAAAAGGGCGCCATATCGTCTCGGGCCTAGGGCGTCCTCAAAC
>CABEEJ010001833.1:95705-133927 GCA_901482245.1 Timema douglasi
CCCGGCAATGTATATCCACTCTCTAACCTTTAGAATATGAATACATTTAATTCAATGTCTTCCTCCTCATCCTGTGGCCTTAGTTTTTTTTTTGTCACGTCTTAATACCCATTCGGGCTTTACGCACATTCAATTTTTGCGTAAGTGCTATAGAGATGACGAATGTAGAATATATAGGAAATGTGCTCGAATTTGCGTGGAGAAAGAGTGGAAAGCCACTGAGGAAGAGCCACCTTATCACACCCAACTGGGATTCAAAGCCCGACCACCCCATCATAGGCTAGCCAGAATAGATGAGATTGACATTTAGACCGCGTGACCATCGGTGTGTCTTTAAGTTTTATATATTCCAAGGATAGTAAGGTGCAAACACTAAAAAGTGGTAAAGTCATCTTCAGTGAAGCCGGCTAGGGTCAAACCCTGGCTTATTAGGTCCAAGTCAGACGTGCTACCCTCTATAATTATCTCTGTCAATCACGAAATGTTGCTGTTGTGTTAATCTATGGGTTACACTATTTACTAAAATGATGAGATTTAACATGAAACTCTGAACACAACTGCGCTGTACACAACCCTCATCGGAGCCATACACAATCCCTCAACTAATCCACGTCCCCTGGTGTAATCTGTCCCTTGAGTGTAGGCAAAGAGCATTTGTCACTGAAGCGAAAAGTCTAATAGGTAATCGTCTTTGAACACTTCAGGGCAGACAAACGCCATTTCAATGCATTCCTAAAAATGTCGAGGACACATTAACCACTAATGTGGGTGCACTTTCTATAAACTACATCATCCCTACCTCACAGAGTAAGGCCTTTATGTGGTGTGGGATGATATTAAAAAAACTACCTACTGTCAATATGGCCCATATATAATACATAATACATAGGTTGGTGTATGATTACGTGAAATTATATCTAATAAATACTTTGATAAAGATCGACCAAGGTGTGCTTGGTCTCGACATGAGTGCACACAATGTTCCAATAAAATGTGACCCTCTTTGTCGCCAGATGAGCGGTGGTTGTCGAACCCAGGATGCCTGGCAGGCAGCACCACCAGAATTCAGGAGGACCGAACCTGGCCGGGTCCTACTCAGAGTCGGCGGCCCTGGTGCGCAGCACTGAGGGCATGGCCTACACCGAGGAGGGCGGAGGCTCCATGCTCAACCCGCGCTCTCCCACCGCCGGCGCCACTGTCGCGAATATGCACTCCAGGCACCAGGACGATGGACCCAACGACGGCGGAGAGGATGAGCTCATGGACTATGTGGACTCTGAGGTGTCGGTGTTGGCACAGTTCCACGAGGACGCTATCAGACAGGTCGGTTGCAAATATAAGGATATTATCCACCAGGGGGCTGCCTCATGCCTCGGTCAAGATCGTTATAGTGTTAATGATGCAAACATTTGTCCAATATAGTCTATAGTTCTATATACTTAGTTGGTGTGAATTCAGGTTGAGTCAAAGTTTCTTAATCTTCCCCATGTACAAAAGCAGATAAGGTATGAGCGATTAAGAGGTCGCAGGCCCTAATAACCCTTAGCTTGTGTTAAGAGTCTGGTCCTCTGATAGTGAACTTCAAATGATCTCTATCCTAAGTGCTAATGACCTATGCAAGACCATAACAAGGGGAGAGGAAGAGGGACACCCTGAGCACCTTTGTACCATGGGTGCCGTCAGGGCAGGATAATAAAATGATGCATTAGTTATTTTCACAAGCTATTTGATATCTGTTATGTGATTGAAATCTTGGCTGCCACATACATCATCAACCTGATTCAAAATAAAGTTTCTTTTTATCTCATATTTACAACTTTAGGCTTAAAATATCTTAGTTCGCACCCACAACCGTTTCCAGCTCTACATATAGTTCGTCCTTCACTTATGGCAGGCTGTCTTTTCTGGGCATATGGCAGTTCCCAAATATCACCTGACATTCCTTTGTGGCTATTGTTAGTACCGATATTCTAGGGTTGACTGATGAAAACTATGAGACGTTAGTTGCCAGGATCTTGCTTACACAAAAACACAAAAACCCTGTACTGAGGGTATGTCCCCAAGCACTGTTTCCATTGAAAAATGGCATAGTTATCAACATCGATGGTGACGGTGTCCTCCCAGCAAACCTATCACAGTGCCACTAGAATGATTGCAGCACTAAACTACAAATGTTCCATGCTCCAAACCGTACACCGTTTTTCGCATCTGACGTCTATTTTGGACCTTGAGTCTCCAAGGCTTCCTTTGAATATTAGAGAATGAAATATTTTTAAGATAATTGTGAAAATTTTATATAAATAAAATATTTCAACACTAAAATATATAATGAGCTATGTAAAGACTCACTGAATGGATTGCAGCAATTTATTTAGACTACCAAGCTGTTACTTGTGTAAATAGTAAATACCTAATTTATTAAATAGTTTATATTTTTACTGCACACTCCAGCATCTTTGGCGAGAGGAGACTGTTAATAATCACCTGTTTTGAGATGTTAAACCAACTATTATCGCAATTTCTCTTCATGAAGTAAATACTGTTGGAATCTACATGTAATATTACTATATTTTGTTTTATTTTTGTTTTAACAGAATGTTCTATAAAATTTTAACAATATTACTCTCATTTATTTGAAGCATGATAGATAGGGATTTTTTGAATCATGTCAACCTGAATATTAAGCACATGACAAATTAATTAATTATATTTATTTCCAGGTATCCTTTTATTTTTTTAGACTAATTTAACAAATAGTTTACCTGATCTTTTTGATAAGGTTTGGCCATTGTTGTCAAATGTCCATAGGTCTTGGGCGTAGTAAATTCTAGGTGCTCTCTTAGGTTATGAGCTAGTTCGAGACATTCCTGGGGCCATTATAAAAATTTGTGTGCTCCAATATATTTGTATGTGTGTTTTTTTTATCAACAAAAGGAGTACCTTTATACTCTAGGACCAATAGAATTGTCATGGAGAAGTGGGAGGCAAAACTTATAAATATGTTTTGTAACTTGCCCTCCTTTGTTATATATTTTTTCTTCCGAGACACAAAAATAGTCAATTGATTAAATAATGATTAATGATTATGACTTAGAAAACAAATGTGTTTTATTGGAAATGAAAACAAACACCCCAGTTCCAGAACACATTTTGATATAATAATGTAGTTTATGTCATATACAAATTAGTAAATCACAGTTCTTGAACTAGCTGTTCTTTAATTAAAATAAGTAGTGGATGAAAAATATCTCTGAACATTACAAAGCTGTAATGTCCCAACTTGTGAACCCAATGTTGTTTCGAAAAAGAGATACTGCAGTTTTGAATATTTTATTTACATTTTATATTTTAAATTCGGGAATTCTCTTTATTTTATAATATTATTTTAACTATTCAATTTTAATTTTAGAATATTTAAGCCCTTCAGGGAGTTTGAAAGTCAATACATTTATTTTATATTAAATGTGCTTACTGGATGCGTTGGTCGATGAAACAATAGGAAGAGCTGATACAGCACAGAGTTTTCGTTCAAAAAGAAATACACCTTATCCTCAGTAAAGAGCTGTCGCATTGAGAAAGATAGGATTTAAACTACAATCATGTGATAGGTAGAGATTTTAAAGTCACAGATTTTCAAGCCACACGAATGCAATCTACGATGTCATCAGAATTTGAAAAAAAAATGCGAGTAAGAAACAAACGCTTACTAATACGCGATGGGAGAGAGACAGTGGCCAACGAGGTGACAAGATGCGTGTTGCATCTCATAGCATATTTTAATAATGATATAGTACATGTGGGTCGGTTGTATAAGCTGAAATTGTTAATAATTATAGTAATAACATATATAAGCATATGTTCCAACAATAAATCAATATAAAAGTGATCAAGGTAGGACTATATTGATTGTATAAATGGGTATTTCCTTATATGATAATCGCGTCCCCGAGAAGTTGGGCTAGCCAGGGACAAATATCAAAATTATAAATCTTTTTGCAAGTTCTGCAATTGTCGCCCAACTAAGTGGCGTTACATCGTCGTAGGTGGAAGAGGAGGATTTCTTCAATTTGGCCACCTAACTAGGGGCCTATAGTTATAATTTTTTCAATTGCCACCCAACGAGGGGCTTTTCTAGAACTCAACAAATTATTTCATCAATTGAAAATTATGTAAAACAAATTCCTTACATAGGACACAAAAATGTATGAAACTCTTTGTTAGTGTTACAAAAACTTGTAAAAAAAATAAATGTAGTATCATTAGACTCGTGCAAAAGATGAATGTAATCTCTACAAAGTCCTATCAGTAATGATTGATTAATAGTTTTTGTGGTTGTATATAGATTTTTTTCTCTTTGTTTCAGGCTGGTTTCGGCTACTTTCAGTGGGTAGTGCTACTAGTGGTTGGTCTGGGATTGGCAGCAGACACCATAGAACTATTTGTAATTGCGTTCATCTTGCCCAGTGCAGAGGTTGAATTGTGTATAGACACTAATGAAAAGGGATGGCTAGGTACAAACCTAATACATTTTAGATATTTAGAAAATAACAATAACTAATAGGCCTAATTTTATCTTGTTATGTCCGACCAATGTATCATAAATTTGGCCAAAGCTGTAAGCAAGTGTTAATTTATTAGAACAACACCACAATGTTAACATTTAAATTGGATCATGCAAACAATGTAATTTAATTTTCCATCACACAGTCGCTCGCTATCTGTCACAGCCTAGAGTACTGTTTGGTGACCAACAATTGCTGATAACAGTCATCTCCTTGAATTAAGTACTGTTTGGTGACCAACAATTGCTGATAACAGTCATTTCCTTGAATTAAGTACTGTTTGGTGACCAACAATTGCTGATAACAGTCATCTCCTTGAATTATAATAATTACCCTACTTTAGTCTCTCGCCCATCAAATTTTATTTCTAGTCCCAGTTTTATACAAGCTAAAATCAAACGTTTCACTTGGAATATTCTCCCTTGTTTTGCCCAAACCCTGGACGTATATCTTATTATTAGAGCAGTGGCATACTAAGCCAAAGGCCTCGGGTTCGATTCCCGTGTCCAGGTGTCGTTTTTCAATTTTCAGAATAATTATAATGAAAGTTAAGACTTAGATAAATGGATCTAGAAAATTATAAAATTAATTCATAAACTAAGCAGTTAATAAAGTAGTTAATGTATTATGTGAGATTAACAAGCACTAAAATGTACAATTTAATAAAATTTTCATAGATAAACATAGTGGTATGATATGAACAATTAGATAAAATTATAATACATCATCAACTAAACTGAGTTGATGCATTATAATTTAATCTAATTGTTCATATCATACACTACTGCTTAATTTATAAATTAATTTGATAATTTTCTAGATCAACTTATTCAAGTCTTAACTTTCATTATAACCATGTTTAACTTTCAATTATTCTTTTGGCCTGTTTTTTTTAAATGTTAGTAATAATCATTGTGATAATAATAATAAGAATAATGCAAACTAATTAGTGCTTAGTCTCCTGTTCATACAATTTCTAACTTTTTATTCATGCTCTACAATACATAAGTTCATTTTAAAAACTTCATTGTTTTGTTGTAGCGGCAATAACATTTCTGGGTATGATGACTGGCGCCGTGATGTGGGGTAACCTGTCTGACCGCATGGGGAGGAGAAGAACTCTCATGTCTGCTCTTGGGGTCAACGCAGTCTTCAGCGTCATAGCTGCACTCATGCCCACCTTCGGTACATTCATGACAGCCCGCTTCTGCAGTGGCATCGGGTACGAATCTCAAGATCGCATTTTAGTTTTAGTTGTCCAAAGTTCCGTTATGATTAAAACAGGTAGTATCCACTTATTATGTTTGCTGATACCCTATGATATAATACATTCAGGGGCAGATCGTGAAAAAGGGCTTTGAGGTGCCGCCCTCCTGCAAAATAAAGCAAGAGAAGAAACAAAACATATTTTGAAATTCATACAAATTTTCTCATATTTTTTCACTACACAGTGAAAAACACAAATCAATTTAAAAAATCGTTATATCGTCTTCCCATTTTATTAAGGAAATTAGAAAAACCATAATAGTGCCAACATGGGATTTAAAGTACACCTATGTTACCAAGCACTTTGGCAGGTTGACCCATTAACACCCCTGAACTCTGCACACGTCACAGGGTGGTGTGTGTTGCTCCCGGTTTTCACTCGTGGTTTCAATTATATTAGTGATTAATGAAAGTTCCTATATTACGAAACTGAATTTTGGTTCTTTATCACTAAGAGTTTGAAATTAAAGACAATGCAAGGCCAGTGCCCGATTTGAACTTAATTCTAACAACTTCAAAGGATTAACTTACTGATACATTAATTCTTAAAGTATATTGTATGTTCAGGGGCAAACACAGAAATTCTTCTGAAGGGTGGTCCAACCTATAGAAGTTACAGGTTAATAGTCAATCCAATCCATTACTCGTACAATACTCATACTTTGAACAAATTACAAATTACTTAATGACGCTATATATACACAGACCATATCGAGATATTGGGTTATTTTCAACCACTGCTTTAAGGTGATCTAACATTGATAAATCATTGCTTTTTATTTAATATTTTATCCATGGGTTACTTCATGTTCAACAGGGGAGGGTTCGGATCCACCGAACCCCCCTTGTGTGTGCGCCCCTGTATGTATATAGTGTTCAAGATAGTATTAAGAGACTATTTATTTATTTTTTTGTTTACTGGTGTGTGTGTGTGTGTGTGTGTGTGTGTGTGGATTTTACAATGGACAATCTTCAACTTCAAACCAAGTGAGTTGTTATACATCTATATATAGCTTTTATTTATTTTCATTAACTTTATCCTTTTTATAGTGTAGTTTGTCAGCTAAATATAGGATTGTATATGGTTGATAAAAGGCAAACTGTTGTCTACTTAATTTGATAATTTTTAGGTTTACTCACGACCCACCACTGAATATTTTATGTCTGTGACTAGTCTTAAATATGAATAACAAGAATTTCTCACAAAATATTAATTTTTTTGTTTGAAGAAACTATTAATAATTATATATATAAAAAAAATTACTAATTATTTTTTCTGGATTGCACCATGTCACATAAATTTCGCTATGGTCATGGCCTTGTACTAAATGATTTGAGGATTTGAAAAAAAATATTTTCAGCTGTAATTTATTACTTTTTAATATAAAAAGAAATTATTGCAATCGTGAAAGTTTGCGACCTCGAGATTATGATGAAGCTTTATGTTTTAAGTGTGTCCAAACCCAAAGTAGAGGATTTTACAAATCTGCCTGTCCCATGTTTGTGCCTGGCTACAAATCTGAAACAGTTTAATGAATTTTGTTCAAACTTGAGATTCAGATGTAAATAGTCAATACAGAGGGAGGCTCGTTTTTTATTTTGACCCTAGCACTCAAATTAAGGGTACCTAGTTCACTGATGAGTGAATTTTGTTTAAATTTTAATATTTCAAGAAATTACTATAGGCAGTTTTTAGTGGTTTTTTAAAATAAATTTCTTTAAAGATATCTTACTTATTACAAATTTTTAGAACAAATGAAATAGTTTGAAAATGTCCAATAAGATTGAATTTAAAATGGGTACTATCTGGAAATAATTTTTTTACAATAAATAAGAATATATTTTTATTTTTACTCAATATAAATTTTTTAAGGGTCGTTTACTAATAACCTATTTTTGAATATATTTTTTTTAGCTATTATATAGGCCAACTTAAATGCGTAAGTTTGTATGATTGTGTCATACTAATTATATATTATATAATTTTCAATGATAAAATTGATTTATTATTACTATTATGAATAATTTTGTGGCACCAAGTCTTACTATACATTTAAGTTACACATATAGGCCTATGAATACAAATTACACTAATGTGTTAGTATAGGAAGTTTGAATTTAGAGGAAGTGAACTCGCATTGTGTGTGGATAAACATTTATGAAAAACTAACCTCAGTACACCTCACCAGGATTCAAACCTGGATCTCTCTCATCATTGGCAGTTCAGTATATTGCAAGAGCGATGCCTTAGACCATTCAACCACAAAAGCAATTTTTTTATTATTATTAACTAAGAATAAATTAATTTTAAAATACATTTTCTCTAATAGTTTTGTGGGAAAATCTATAACGGATTGAAGTGGGAGGGTTCTCTGGGACCATGGACCTACCTCTATTAAAATGAATAAACCTTTGCTACAAATTTTATTGATTTGAAATATTGTCATCAAACCATAATGGATAGTCAAGTAATCTTAACAAGATATCATTTCAGGCAGACATGGAAATGTGAATAGGTTAGTTTTTATCCTATGGATTATTTTACCAAAAATAGACCAAAGTGTATTGATAAAAATGACAATTAGTCAGAGCCAAGAGACCAGCAGAGCAGCGGTGTCTAACATACGGTTCACAACCCCATTTGGGGCTGCGGTGTATTACAATTGGGGTCACAATGCTTTTGGAGGCTATCGCGTAATATTTATCTTTTTAAGAGACTTTACTGATTATAGTTAGGTGCAAAGTGGAATTATAAAAACTGCTTAGGTTCCTTTTGGCTATCCAACTTCTGACAGTTGCTTGCTGACTGTTTACTGTAGCAGTTTCACATTTGGGCGAGTGACGGTGTTACAAAAACTTTTGATACATTTTAGTTGCATTTGAATAATCATTATTACAAACAATTTTAATATTTTAAACAATCATTTGTGAGTCCGTGGGTTTAGGGTCATACTCTTTTGTGTTGTATGCATGTGATGGCTAGGTCAGGATTTGAATTTTGGCTGGCTATAATGAGGATGATTTTTCCTAAACAGTTTATTTATATCCTCATGAAAATAAGAGTACATTTATTATCAACTCTACCTACCTCTATAGTATATATGCGGATTGTGGATAGTAATAGAATTTGGTAAAATAATTATTAAAAATTATGATTTTAATACCTACTTTTAGGATATCAAGGGCCTCGAAAATAAAAATTGGGGTCAAACCTTGAAAAATGTTGGAAACCACTGAACCAGAATGACCTGGGTTTGGCTATTAGTTATTGTTCAAAAAAGAGATATTGACATTATTTAACATCAACACATACAATCTATTTAAATATTATTTATTTAAGAATCAAATAACCAAAGCTATTATTAATGCTTTTAGTGAGGATTACTCCATCTAGATATCACAGTTTGAGAACTTGTTGACTTATTTTGTTTCAGTATTGGTGGAGCTTTTCCCATAGTCCTGGCATATTTTGCGGAGTTTTTGTGCAAGTCTGACAGAGCAAGATATCTCAGCTTGTTACTCATGTTCTGGGCACTTGGGGGAGTGTTTGTAGCTCTGGTGGGATGGGCCATCATTCCAAGTACAGGTATATAGAAACAAAATGGTCATGATTATGATTTTATTTGTATTAATATTGTTTTTTATCACCTCATTTTATTATTACCTGTTTGGTTTATACACTTACATAAAAATTACACTTATGGTTTAGATATAAGGAAAAATTGAATTATAAGAAGTGTACCCATATTTGAGTGGAGGGAGAGTGGAAAACCATTTAGGAAAACTACCCTCAGTGCATCTGACCGAGATTCTAACCCCAATCTCCTTGTCAGCAGCAGTCTAGTCTATTGTGAGAGTGACACCTTAGATCATGTAGCCACCAAAGCAGGTGTGTTATTAATAGTTGTGTTTGTGTTACTTGTTCCAAACAGTTATATAAGTACTTTCCTGCTCTCTTGTGTCAATTCGTCAGAATAGGTTCCCTCCCTGGTTGTTTGATTCGCTAGAGTAACCGTTCCTAGGGCAGAAAATAACCGCTCTACCTTTCAAATGAGTCTAAAGAATCAGTTTGGAAATGAAGAAGGAAAAAAGTATTAGTTTTTTAAATTACAGATTTGGATAAAATGATATTTATTTCTATAAAAAACTTTCATTATTTTAATCTACACTTTCAGGAAAAATAAATTCTTCTTCAGTTGGTAATTGGTACCAATCAATATTTGTGATCAAGGGAGTTAGAGTAGAGGTTTAATGTTATGAGCGTCTTGAAATTCAAATAATAGACGAAGCTTTGGATAGCTGCTGAATCCAAACATGGGTTCGAATTGAATGAGTACAGCAAGATTCAATAGTTAGTTTCTAAGTATGGTCGCAATCAATAGTTAGTTTTTAAGTATGACTCCAATTAATAGCTAGTTTCTAAGTATGGTTATAAGTACGGTCCCAATCAATAGCTAGTTTCTAAGTATGGTCCTAATCAATAGTTAGTTTCTAAGTATGGTCCCAATCAATAGTTAGTTTCTAAGTATTACTCCAATTAATAGCTAGTTTCTAAGTATGGTCCTAATTAATAGTTAGTTTATAAGTACGGCCCCAATCAATAGCTAATTTCTAAATATGGTCCTAATTAATAGTTAGTTTATAAGTACGGCCCCAATCAATAGCTAGTTTCTAAATATGTTCCTAATCAATAGTTAGTTTGTAAGTATGATCCCAATCAATAGTTAGTTTCTAAGCATGGTCCTAATCAATAGTTAGTTTCTAAGTATGGTCCCAATCAATAGTTAGTTTCTAAGTATGACTCCAATTAATAGATAGTTTCTAAGTATGTTCCTAATTAATAGTTAGTTTATAAGTACGGCCCCATCAATAGCTAGTTTCTAAATATGGTCCTAAACAATAGTTAGTTTATAAGTACAGCCCCAATCAATAGCTAGTTTATAAGTATGGTCCTAATCAATAGTTAGTTTCTAAGTATAGTCCCAATTAATAGTTAGTTTCTAAGTATGACCCTAATTAATAGTTAGTTTCTAAGTATGACCCTAATTAATAGTTAGTTTCTAAGTATGACCCCAATTTATAGTTAGTTTATAAGTATGGCTGCACTCTATAATAAGTTTACAAGCATAGAGGTACAGCCTTACTGAATAGCTAATTTTTTGGTACAGTCCTATTATTACTATTATTATTAGCACCACGTCTTACTACCCGTTCGGGCTATACGCACTAACGCTTATGTGTAATGGTAGGGTGATTGTGAGATGAAATGGAGGACCTACAGTTTAACATGAAATCCGAACCACGGTGGAGGCCTGGCATTCCCCACATTCACAAGATGTCTTGTCAGAGGTGAAGGCAGTGTTTGGTAATCAGATAAATCTGTGCCGGGACCGAGGATTGAACCCCGGCTGCCAGCACAGAAGTCTGACACCTTACCCCTAGACCGCCAGGTCACCTACAGTCCTACTGAATAGCTAATTTCTATATTCAGCCCTACTAGAAAGTTAATTTATAGGATGTTCTTAGTGAATGGTCAATTTTAATTAAAAGAGCATACTGAATCTCACACCTTATTTGGTACTGTCAGGGGCGGAAGTCGTTCAAGAGAGCAAAGAACATTTCAGCGCATGGCACCAGTTCCTACTGGTCTGTTCCTTGCCATCACTGGTGGCAGTCATAGGACTTGTGTTCCTGCCGGAGTCTCCAAGATATCTACTAGAGGCAGGTCGAGAGGTTGAGGCCATGATGGTGTACCAGGTAAAACAAGAGAGCTATTTATTTAAAATTAGACGATAGAAGATAAATAGAAATTATATAGGAATCCTAGCCGTAAATTTAAGCAAGAATTTAATATTTTGAAAATGGCACTTAGGATGAAACTCAAAATAGTCAGCTTTACTTTGTTTATTTAATCTACCAATAATTTTTGAATAGTGTCATTTTTTGCATCTTCACATCAACTAACATCCTAAAATGTATTAATATGTGTATTAATGATTATTAATGTATGCTCTAAAACCAGTTCTGATTATAAACATTAAACTAAGCTTATATCATCTGGAAACAGGATGAAGAGGTTGAATTTAAGGGTCAATACAGGCAAGTGCCAGGAATGGAATTGAAAACACTCTTGCCTTGACAATAATTACTCCTTCCTCCTGGTTATATGTTTAGAGAATCTACAAAACAAACAATATGCATAATCCAGCAGCACATGCGCAGTACCAACTTTCAGAGCTGGAACTTCCCAGCAAGAGACCGACAGGACGAGGAATGTCCTCCCCGCCATCACCAGGAAAGTCTGTGTTGGCAGATATGACCTACAGCATTGAGATGGTAATATACACTCCTCCTCATCAATTGTTTCCAGCCTGTGGCCGGGTCACTTTAGTAAAATGCCTCCATCTTCCTCTATACTTCCACCACTATTTCACCTTTAATTGCTTCCATTCTTCTCCTATCACTAGCATACTTCCTGTTATTTGTCCACTATTCGCTTTCTTGGCCTTCCTTGCGGTCTTTTTCCTACATACTTCATTTCCATCAAATCTTTTTGCACCCTATCCTTCTCCATCCTCATTAGATGCCCATAACATTCAGTCTTTCTTCCCCTACTAGCTCATATACTCCCTGTATCCCCACTATTTCCCGGCTAACTTCATTTCCAATCTTGTTTCTCCTCGTGACAACAAAAATACTCCTCACAAACTTCATTCTCATGGCCTCCGCTTTCCTTGTCTTTCTTTAATTCAATGTCAATGTTTCACTGCATTTGTGACAATGGTCCAAAGTACACCCTGTACAACACTTTCTTACACCTCAATGGTAGTTCTTTTCTCCATAACAGGTCTCTCACACACCTATAGAACAACTCTCCCCGCTGTCCTCTTCTCATTAGATTCTCTCTAATTTACCCTTATGCCTCAATCACACTTCAAAGATATTTTACTTGCTGTACTTTTATCAGCTCTACCCTATCCAATTGTATAGTTTTATTAGGCCTTATTCTCTCCTTTTGTCATTTCCATCACTTCACACTTCACCATGCTAAATTTCATCATTCCACCCACTTTCACTTCATTCCATTCTTGTAGCTGTTCCTGTACCCCCCCCATTCCATCAGCAAACATCATGACTTTCATTCTTTCCTCCCCAAGTTTTCCTGACACTTTATTCATGACCATTTCCATTTCCATTACAAATAGGTGTGGTGAGAGGGCACTCCCCTGCTTCACTCAATATTTTATTTGGAACCACTCCTACGCCCATTATGTCTTAACACAATTCCTACTATCCCCATATTTTTCGCTCTCATTACAACTCCGGTTTCCACTTCAACCTCCTCGAATGCTTACCAAACTTTATTTCTATCCCCACTATCATTAGCCTTTTCTACGCATCCATAAATACCATTACCAAGTCTTTCCCAAATTCATACATTCCATTATTTGTCGAATGGAAAAGATCAAGTATATTGTTGACCTCTGTTCCCTAAATCCATGCTGTTCCTCTCTCTACTTTCTTTTAATATTATTTCTTATTCTCTTTTCTAATATCTTTTCATTTAGTTTTGTATAGATGCACATCAGCATTATCCCCATATAATTTGTATAACTCTTCCTGTCTCCTCTCTTGAAGATAGGTATTATAGCTCCCATATTTCAGTCTTCGGTACTTTGTTCGCCTTCTAAATCACTATCAGCACCCTGTTTGACCATTGTATATCTGCTTAACCTGCAGCTCTTATCATTTCCACAGTCAGTTCATCCATGACAGGTGTTTTTCCTTGTTTCATCCTCTTTAATGCATCCTCCACCCCTTTCCATGTTTGACCTTTTTCCTCCTCTTTTGCTATTTATTACTGTTTCTCTGTCATTCCTTTATTCTTCAGGATTGAACATCCTCTTAAAATATCTCAGCCATAAATCCTTTTCTTCCTCTCCTGTCTTCAACGTGCTTCCATCTTCATCATTCATTCTAACTTCTCATATTTTCTCTTTCCTACTGTTTCTTACCTTGTTATATAACACCTTCTCACGTCCTTCCACGCCCCGTTCCAGCATTTCTGTTCATTTTTGTATCCAAACCTTCCTGACTTCTCTTACCACTAGCTTTGGTATTTTCTTCTTTGCCCTATATTCTCCCTGTTTCCTCATTCTTATTCTTAAAAATCCTTCAGAATGCTTTATTCTTCTACTCCCCTGATTCCTTCACCCCGTCGTTCCACTTCTCTCAGCTTTTATTTACTGAAAATAGACATATAATTTACTTCACACATTATTACTCCATAGCCATCATTTGCTAATCTTCATAGAAATGGATTTAAGAAAATACCTATTTTTTATGTTCAAGAGTGATAACATTTTACTATTATTATTGGGGTTATTTTATAGGTATTGATAATATAAATAAAAAGTGACTGCTGGAGATATCATGATCTGATGTATGAATACATGAAAATCAATCAATTATCTTATCTAGTTATCAAATGGTATAAAGTAGTGTAGTTTCTATGAAAATTTTACCATACCTTCCCAATTATAAAATTATTATTATTCCTTTTTTTTGGCACTGTTCTAATCCAGTGTTCTGAAAAGAGTGTGCCGAACTAGGTATGCTGCGTGGCCACAGCCAAAAGCGCCCCAAATCCCTGTTCAATAAGAACATAACTGAAGTTGTAAAGTGCTGCAGCTGTGTGTTGTACACATTATTATTATTATCATCATCATCACTATTATTATAAAGTATTATGTCTTGCAACAGGTCCATTGCTTTTGTCAGTGAACTTAGACCGCCAATGTGTTCTGTCCTCTTAATTTCTGCTTTCACTTATTAGTGTTTTATAAACATATGACAAATTCAAACGCTTGGGCACAAAGTTAAAGTTATGGTATGAACTTTTAACATTTAATGAAATTACTCAAGGAAATAACTAGTATATACGTTTCTAATTCTGATTTACCATACAACCAACCGTTAGGCTGGGTGCGTAATACATTTTCTGCTGCCGTGATACAAAACAAAACAGCGTGACACAAAAATGTTTACCCTGAACTTAAAAAGAATTATCCTATCCTCATTTTTTTTAACTGACATTGACTCAGAAAAATAGGGGGTGGAGAGCTAGGGGAGTATAAAAATTAAGGTGAAATATTAAGGATTATTTATAATTTAATACAAATATAAGTATGAAACAAACTGTGTGGATACATCTAACTAACTTACTAACTTACTTTGTTTTAAAATACATAGCTTTATGTTACTGTTATTTTTAATTTTCAGTTTTGGAATTCTTTCCTGCAGCTATTTATGCCTCCCAACTTACGAGTAACCAGTGTTCTCCTTGTACTATGGTTCACAGCTGCTTTTGGGTGAGTCTAGATAGCAAACGAAAGATAATACTGGTATTGCAAAATAAGTAGTCTTGAAAAGCATAGGCTAACACTACAGATCAGCGGTTTCCAAATTAAAAGTGCTCAAAAGCCACAATTTAAACCCCAAGGTTGGTGGCGGGCCACATCATAATTGGCTTACGGGTGGAAGGAAATAAATGTGTGCACAGTTATTATAAGAAGAGAGCGCAATTAAGCTTAATATTATTGAATGAATATCAGTTCATGTACTTTTCCCAAGCAACTCAATACATTCCGTTTCTCGGCTAAAAACATCAATTTTACTACAGTAGATTAATTTTCCAAGAAACTCTGTAGGTTGGAAAAAAGAAAAAGAAAACTGTCACGTGCCGCCAGTTGGAAACCACTGCTATGGATACTATATAATGTTAACTTCAAGAGACAACCTCTTTGTAGAGTAGCAGAAATGTAAAGTGTGAGCTGTGTTCTTCTCTACATTGCAAAAACAAAATCCAGCAATGATCTGTGCTTGTGTGCATATGCGTAGTACAGAGGACTTACTGTCCACATTTAATTTTATTTGCATATTGTTCTGTATATTATGCAATATATGCTACACACAATATTTATTCATTAGTCATAATTATCCTGCATACAATACTGCACAGTGCAATAATTATATTGCTGTAGTTGATAGTCATAGTATTTAGGTTTATATGGGTTAAACAGTGTTCAATAATTATAATTTAAAAACATATATTTTTCCAAATAACGGACACATCTTAGTAAAGAATATTTTTTTGAGCTCGAAAGGTGTCCGCTATTAAAAGATTTTACTGTGCAAGCATTAGATGTTAAAAGTTAAAAACACAATGACATTTATGGTTAATATCTTCTTCAAATCAATTTATGTTTGTATACATTCACACACAACTTATATTCATTACAGATACTACGGATTAACAATTTGGTTCCCCGACTACATTAAGCAGTTGAAGGTTGACCAATACACCGAAAACACCAATGTCACCTTCAATGCCACCTTTGTGGGTGTGTCGTTCAACACGAGTGTAGAGAATGTCCACTGGATGAGCAGCAGCTTTATAGACTGTAGGTTCCATCACCTCATACTTAGTCACGTGACTTTTTCAAACTGCACTCTTGAGAAGGTAGAGTTTTCTAACGTCAAGTCAAGCAGAACATACTTCAAAGACTCGCTTATCCAGGACTGCAGGTAACAATGAACCACATTATTAATCAAGATATGTTTTGCTCGACTCTTGCCAGCTTAAAAGCTATAAGTAGTATAGCAGCATTCATGCTAAAACAAATGAGGAAAGGGTGGTGGTGTGGAGATTAGCAAGCAAGGGAAATGTTCAAATATTTAGAAGGAAATTTTATAATAATTGGTTTTGTAAGTGAAACTAAATTGTTATAACTGTATTTTTTTACTAATTTCCACTCTTGTATAGTTATTGCTTGTTAAAACTGTTCCTAAAATTTTAAACTCATTAACACTGTCATTGAACAAATAACTGCATGATGAACACTAAACTATGGGTGAGAACAAAGAAAGAATTTACTAAACAAATTGGGTTAAAAAAAACTTGGCGATAATAAATTCACAAAAAAAAAAAAACTGACGGAGGAGGATGCAGGAAAGTTGAAACTTTTTGGTCACTGTCCACACCACCTTTTCTTTCACAGTAAAAGAATATAACATTTTTATAAGGCCTGCGCTTCAGTTGAAATGAATTAATTATATGAAACTTGTTTGACTAACACACGTGCCAGGGTATGGATTGGATGTCACTTATCAGATACTTTTAAAATACATAATGGGTTGAAATAAGATGCTCTTTCCTCATGACTTTTTAATTTAGCCTTACAGTGTATGCAATTAGGGTAATGAAAGATAGTTGTTAAGGGTTAACATTAAATGGTACAATGCAGCTATTAGGATACGCAGATGATTTAGTTTTGTTGAGCAATAGTAAGGAAGCTCTTATAAGAATTGCAGAAATTTTATTCGAGGTTAGTAAGGAAATTTAACTTCTAAACCTCAGTATATGATCACAGATAGAAAGAACACACTGGGGACAATAATTTATAGATTAGGCCTACTGCAAAAAACAGATAGTTTGACAGGGTTAATGAGTTTAAAATTTTAGGAACAGTTTTAACAAGCAATAACTAGACAAGAGTGGAAATTAGTAAAAAAATACAGTTGAGAAATGCATGCTATTAGGCCTACCTGGACATTAAATTGTTGACACCTCGCCTTCTGTTCAGGAACGTAAAACTCAGAATAAAACAAAAAAATAACTTTACCGGTTGTTCACTCTGGGTGTGAAAAGTGGTCTCTTAACTTATATGACGAAAACAAACTTAGCACGTTCAACAACAAGTTGCTTAGGAAGTCATTTGGTCCAAAAGAAAGATGAGGCTACTGGAAAGTGGAGGAGGTTACATACCCTGTACTCATTACAAGACATTGTTAGGGAAATAAAGTCTTTCGTAGATTACGGTGGGTAGGACATGCAGTGCAAATGGGAAATTCTAGAACCTTGTTCGACATAATGAGTGGTAAAGCTAATGGAAAGAGACCATTGGGAAGACCTAGATGCGGATGGGAGCATAACATTAGAATGGATCTGAAAGAGATAGGGTGTAAATGAGGTGGACTGGGTAGAACCAGCTCAAGATAGGATTAGATGGAGTATTTTGTAAGTGCAGCAATGAGCTTTCAAGTTCCTAATGCCATAGAGTATGTAAGTTAGCATTCCTTGAACTTAGTGCTTTTAAATTTATTTTGACAAAAACATTAAAACAAAGTAAGTTTAAGTTACAATGAATATATAGTTAAATTTGTTGATGAGACATTAAAATATTTCTCACATTATTTTGATGTGTTGTGTTAGGTTTGTTGATACTGACCTATCCCACCATTTTGAAAATTGCAAACTTGACAACAACACTGTGTTGAGCCTCACAGCCGGGTGCGCCCTGGATTTTGACTACAACATTCACTTAGATGAAGTCTTCAGGGAAAATCTGGTGGGACAGTTGGCAATCCTACCAGGAGCATTCATCTCTGCCTTTGTCATCGACAAGATGGGTCGAGTGAAGATGATAGGTTGGTCCTCCTGAAATGTCCCAGCCATGCTATAATGGTTTATTAGTGAAAATAAGGCTATAATTGTCTTACAGTAGAAAATATTGTTTTGTATTTAAATGTTATTAATTAATGTTGATTAAACAATT
This sequence comes from Timema douglasi, assembly GCA_901482245.1. NCBI lineage: Eukaryota > Metazoa > Arthropoda > Insecta > Phasmatodea > Timematidae > Timema > Timema douglasi. Next base: position 114,151 of record CABEEJ010001833.1, read on the forward strand.
TCATTTTATGATAGTATAAATTTATAAATATAATGCAAAAATAAACTAATACCTGAAAATTGAGTGAAGAAAGCTCCCCAAAGGGGAAAAAATGTGGGTAGAATCTAATGCACTAAGGTAACATTTTCCTTCTTTCTGTCATTTTTATTAGAAGTGTGCATGTGTATATATATATACATATGCACAAACACAAAACATACACCACACAACAACACCCCATGCACCCAATATGCACACACACACACACACACACAATACACACACACTCTCTCTATTTAATCAATTAAATAACTCATCCATTTTTTGGTTAAAACATTTTGGAAAGATATGAGTAGTACATAAAAGAATTTAATTTTTTCCTTCTTTCTTTAATTCCTGACAGGAGTGGCCATGTTCCTGTCAAGTGTTACATCACTCTTCATTTGGTTCCTGGACACAAACTCTTCTGTCATCGCATTTGAAGCTATTTTTAATTTTGTATTCATATGTGCTTGGAATACTATAGACATTGCAACGATCGAGTCGTATTCAACCCACTTAAGGTATAGTAAAATAAATGACTGGTAAGATTTTTCATAAGAGAACTTAATTATACACTTGATGCATAGCACAAATTAAATTAATGATCTTACTGCTGTGTGTGTGACTTGTTTTGAGTGCCTCCCCTTCAAATTTTATTCAACATCTCCAAAGAGGTTTTGTTGGTTCACTTGGTGTTAAAACAAGCAACAAACCCTCTGTTTGCCCTCTTACCTTGACTATTCACATCATGGCTATTTCTTATAAGGTACACAATAGTGGAACCAAGCAAGGTAAGTTTGCCACCTCTGAGGTTTAACGAGTAGTATATGTGATTTGGACTTTACAAAATTTGTGGTCCCACATTCCAATAGCAGTTAGTTTGATGTTGTGCACTTGAAAACAAAAAAATCCAAGGTGTGCGTCCCCAAACGAGCTATATCAACCAAGTAGCTGCCACTGTTAGTGATGATAAGGCCAGCATTTGCAGACAGAGGGTGACATCTGGTCGGCACAACAAGTCCTCCGGCTATTAAGCTAAAGTTTTCTAAATCGTAGCTGCTACTTCTTTATTCAAGTAACCTGCCTCGGTGGCGTAGTTGGCTAAAGCGCTTGTCGTGTTGAGCTGTACCGCTGAGGACGGGGAGATCGAGGTTCGAATCTCAGTCGGGTGAACTGGGGGTGGTTTTCCTAAATGGTTTTCCACTCTCCTTCCACGCAAATGCGGGTTCACTTCCTCTAATTAAACCTTCCCAATTCCTAATCCATTAGAGTAATTAGTACATAAAGTGTATAACCCGAACGGGTAGTAAGACGCGGTGCTAAAGAAAGAAAAAAGTTTATTTAAGTAGCTCCTCATTTGTCCTCGCAAGGCTGAGTTTGACCCCATTCCAGACCCATTGATTAAGAAATCAATTTTGTAAGTGTTGGGGATCGAGCTCAGAACCTCTGGATTTGTAGCTAGGATCTCTGACCACTAAACTATATTCCAATAACAGTTTGTATTGAGCACCTTAAAATGAAATAGCAAACAAATTAATGATAATAAATCAAGGCCATATTGTTTCTAGTAAAATATTTTTCTGGATTTAAATTATTTATTGTTAAAACGTGAATAAATATGTTCACTTATGTAATTAAAATATGTTGGCCATCGTTTAGAAAACCAAACTGCAAAGGTTTGTAAAGTATAGTTGTATTTCAATTCATTACAATGTGTAAACAATTCGTATTGATTTTTTTTTTACTTTTTTTCTGACAGGACTACAGGGTTCGGCTTCTTGAGTGCTAGCTGCCGACTAGGTGGCCTAATGGGAGTGTTGACGTTCAGAAATCTCATCACATCCAGCAGATCAATCCCTATGTTAACAACTGCAGCAGTTCTACTCATAGGAGGCATCATATCGGTTAGACTGCCAGAGACCAGAAATGTTTTACTATAATTCATTCATTCACAAGAGTAGCTTTGTTGTTAACATTTCAACTAAATAACGATCCAAAGACATACAATATAATGTTTGTTTTTCTATTATTAACTTGATTGGAATGAATAGTCCCAAAGTCGACCCCACTATCAAAAACTGGCTTGTAATAGTCACTAGGTCAGATCTTCAATGGGTCAAAGTGGAGACCAGCTTTTCATTAACCTATTGCCAATTTATATTGAGAGCACTACTGATAACAATAGATTAATTAGATTTTTCTGATTGAAAACAACTGTTTCATCATTGTCTTTACATGGTTAACTCACTTTTTTTTTTTTTCCAACCATGCTTTTGAAATGTTGTCACTTTAACACAATAATAGTAGAATATAGAAGTTAATCATTATTAACAGAGCTCTAATTTGTAGTGAATGTGTCAACAGTTACTACCAAGTCTCAAAGAACCATCACAAGACATTTAAAAAAATGCCATTATTATGTTACACAAATTATCTATAAAATGATAATTGTTTTAATCTTTTACATTATCTTTTTTTAAGTTGAAATTAATTAGGACAATCATACAAGATGTTGGGTGTGAAATCTTGCATCTATGGTGTGCGTAGCATATTATTTTGAGGGTCTTATTCATTGAGGCAAACATAATCTGACCATATATTAACAATGTGTAAATTTAAATTTGTATGAAAAAAAGAAACTCATTTCAGTGATGGGAAAATCAATATGCAGTTTAAAAGTTATAACAAAATATTTGGGGCTATCCATAAACTACATCACGGTATTTTTTTTGTTTACAAACCCCCTTCCTCTTCTCTTGCTACACATTGTCACAATTTTATGAATCCTCCCCTTCTAATATTACCTCACAATACCACACTAACTCCACCCCTCCTATTTAAATAGAATATTATTTAATTGTAGAGGGTATATAACACATTTATTGAAACATATTCACCAATCTAGACAATCAAAGCCAAGCCAATTGTTTGCTTATAAGTGCACACAGTCGAGTTTATTAACACAGAACGCTGCTCGAAATTGTAATGTGAAGTCATGCATTTTCTGACCTCCCCACTCCCCTTCGATATGCATACGTAGTTTATGGACCGCCCCTTTATAATAAATTGTTATAAAATCAATTTATTCACAATATCATATTCCCATATCACTAGATTGTCACATGTCAAAAGGATAATGGATCAAGAAGCTAATTTCACCGTTATAATTTGACTAGTTTGCAAGAGCAGAACTACTGGTACTCTAGGTGTCCAAAATCAGATGTTAGCAGGGGCTTGAGGTCTGGGGTGTGGAGGGTGTAACATAGGTTTGATGAATGACCTTTTGATGGTCTGAGAGCAAAGTTCATTGATGCGGAAGAGAGCTGCTTTTGTTATGTAGTGATTTATTATACTAATTAATAATACCTTTATTTGGGCAAGACATAATGTACAATAAACATACTTATATTTCTGTATTAATAATATTATTATTAGCACCGCGTCTTACTACCCGTTCGGGTTATATGCACTTATGCTAATGTGTAATGGTAGGGTGATTGTGAGATGAAATGGAGGACATACAGTTTAACGTGGAATCCGAACCACGGTGGAGGCCTGGCATTCCCCACATTCACAAGATATCTTGTCAGAGGTGAAGGAAGGGTTTGGTAATCAGATAAATCTGTGCCGGGACCGAGGATTGAACCCCGGCCGCCAGCATAGAAGTCTTGACACCTTACCCCTAGACCGCCAGGTCCCCTATTAATAATAAAATTAATGATTGCATAATCACTTTGAAATGTATAATAAGACGGTGATAGTTAAGAAAACCAACCTGAAAAGATAGTTAGGCTAAGTCTAGATAGGAACAGACACACATCTCTCTTCATTTCTTCTTACACCTTTACACTTCTTACTTCTACAGTTATACATGGTTTTGAAATTTTCAGAAATATTTCTTTTTCATATAAAGAAAGACAAATAAAACACTTAAAACACTAAGATATTATAGGGAACTACATGCTTCTTAGAGAATTTGAAATATAACTGAAAGCTTGCAGTGTTGCACAGCTTTGGAAATTTTGAAAACAAATCTGGATAAGATTGGGAATCAATTTTAAGATTAATTTAATGTGTGAGAGTATGAATAGAATTTAAAATTTCAAATCCAAATAGATTCAAGATTCAAATTTAATGGAATGTAATTTGAAATTAAAATCTAAGAGTCAAACTTTTTAATAATTAAACTTGCTATACAAACTAAACTCAATCAGTTATTAAATATGATAAAACACTTTTAGTATAACATTTTAATGAAGTAATATAGCCAATATTTACACTCTAGTTTAGTTGGTCAGGATTTAAACACAGTTTACTGGCATTATACTTTCATTGAACATAACAAAACAATATATAATATAACATAATTGTCAATTTGGATTTGATAATAAACCATATTAATAAAATGAAGAATTGTTTGTTTGTTATGAGCATTGAGCGATATCTACCGCATACAAGGGGTCGAAATTTTAAAATTAGCACAAACATGTGGACCTTGAAGCTGGAATTTTAAACTCATTATATTTTTTTAAATTATTAAAAACTGGCCCGGAAGATATAAAATGAGATTTTTTCTTGTTCCTTTGAAGCAAAGTAAAGCGTTGCCCAGGGTAACAATGTATTATATTGTATGGCTACCCTGGGCAATGCTAGGTAGGACTTCTGCTAGTTCATTATAAAATACTTAATTCGAATTTGATTTGAAACTAATTTGTTATAAAATATTTGATTCAAAACACTTTCAATATAAATTATTGGATTCGGATTTAAATGGAAGGCTTTTGTTTCAAAATCAATTTGAGCTGGTGAGCTAAGATTCAGATTCAATTTAGAACTGTAAAGATTGGATTTGCACAGACTTATGGTTTACTAAACAACCAAGATATTCTAACATTGTACTAATTTAATGTGAAAAATACAAACTAATCTGGTTGTGATAATCAAACATGAATTATGTTATAATACTTTTAAATGTACACAAAAATTAACATATTCATTTGTTAGTACCTAATAAACTAAAATATCAATATTTGTAATTTTATCAATTTTTGCTTTTTATTTTAAAACAATGTACATTGTAAATATAATATTGCTAATCACACATTAGTGCAAGTACTGAAAAGCAGCTTATTGTACGTTTTGATGTCTAAACATGAAATGTATTCAAATTTTGTTCTCAATGTTAAAATGTCAACAGTATGGTGGAACATTTGAAGTGATATTGACTTTTTTTGCATAATGTTTTATGATAGTGGAAAATATATGTGGATTAATGTTTGTAAATATTGTATTCATTCTAGACAACGAAATTATAATATATTTGTTAGCCAGCCAAACATTAGGACTGTATAAGATGTGTGTACTATGTATATGTGTAACCTCTTTAGGTTTAGAGAAGAATACATATTAAGATTTTAACTTTGATTAAGGAGGGATAGTTGTAACCTTTCAAAAACACTTAATGACCCTTGAAGTTTATTGAAAAAACATAGTCCCAAGTATGGCTGTGCGAAGTTTAAAAAACTTTGACTTCACTTCAAATAGTTATGAGCTTCGAGTTTGCTTTGAAAAAACATATCTGACGTCAACAATTTAAAAAAAATCACTCTAAAAGGACATTTCATTTTAAATTGCTATGATTCTTTACTGTTAAGTTCATTACACTATTATTGTTATTATGTTTGATAGGTCTGTCGACACGATGAGGTCGTTAGGTAGGGCCTATTACAATATTAATGTAATAATTAATTTTCTTATTGTAATTATAAATTGATTTATTAGTTTAGGATAAAATTTGTTCCAGTAAAAAATTTGTGTAAATTATAGTTTGTGTCTAAAGATAAATAAATATAAGCAATAGAGTATTTTTGATCAACTTTAAAGAAAAAAGAAAAAAATGCTATTAAGATTTGGGAATATTTCATATATTCAAATCACTTTCGCATTGAATGAATAAAAAGAAAAGACTTTGCACACTCTTACCTCAGTGCAAAGTGTTAGCTTTCATATTGTGTCATTAGAAACTCCTAAGCCCCAAATGATAGTGTTTTTGTATTGTGTCATTAGAAACTCCTAAGCCCCAAATGATAAGTATTTTTGTGCCAATATGTTTTACATATCATTTTATACAAAGTTTTCCCCTTGAAAATATTTGGAAGAAGGTTCATGAGTTTCAATCAAATGTTTATTGAATGTTAATTGTAATTATATGATTGCATATTAATATGTAAAATAATATGTAATATAATTTGAAAACTTAATTGATTTTAACATTGAATTTCATGCTTCTATCTGATATAATGGTCTCTGGCTTGTATGGGACTATGAATCAAATTATTACTCTACTAACTTTGGAAAATTAATTGGTTCAAACCCCAAGAAAGTCAAAGTTTCTTAATATGAAAGGGGTATGAAAGCATATGAATTGCTAGAATTTTCTAAAAATGTGATACCCAATATTAATAACCCATTGGTATACAAAAACAAAATTTGTGTTTAATAATGCTCCTAAAGTGAGACGTGTGATTTTAATTTGAACTGGGTCATTTATTTATTTATTTATTTACTGTCTTTATTTTGCAACATTTTGGCGAAGTTAAGGCTAGTTTGCCTTGTCTTACACTTGACCAATTAAACTAAACAAGCTTATAATAACAATAGTGATTATAAAATGATTGTATAAATTTTAAATATAATCGTTAGATTACTTCCATTCATTCTTTCATTCATACAATTACTTCAGCATTTATTTATAAACAGTGTCATTTGAAATGTTTACAAAAGCACGAAGAGTAATATTTTCTTAGAAATAATATTCCATTTGACTGAGGTTTTGAAAGCAGCTAACCCAGTCAAGTCCCTTACTGTGGGAGGTAGCGCATTCCATGCCCGTGATGTTTCGACTGTGAATGGGCAGGAATAAGATTCAGATTTGTGATTAGGGGTTATCAGTTGTTAGGGTAGTGGCACATAAAGTCAAGGGTTATGGCTTCAAATCCTTGTCCAATACACATTTTTTAAATATCATCTTTGCTTAAAAAAAAAAAAAAAGGCCAGACTTATTTAAAAATATATCCTATGATTGCACACACAAGCTTAAATGGCTGTCAAAATGAATTTTACATGCTTACCTTACCAAGTGTTTGCATCCTATTAACAATAATTAATAGCATTAAAAAAAATTTAATAATCTAATGATTTATACTAGTAGTGATAAACCATTCCAATCTCCTTACTACACCTATCTCTTAGCTATCCCATGTAAATTGAATGGTGTAAATAAGCATTGAGTATGGTAAGAAGATATATTTGGTTTGTTATTATACGGATCTTATAAACAATTGAAAACATTGTAGAGGTATTGCAAAACTAATTAAAAATGTCAACCAACACTTTCAGTCCTCCAAATATTTAATTCCTAACATTTAAAAACAATCTCAATAATAAGAAGCATTATTTCATTATTTAGGTGGCTTTTATGAAATGTTGCTCCTGCCTGAGATAAAAGCCATCTTTTAAGGAACTGGGTTTATTGTCCTTTTGGTTCAAAATAATTTTGCAAATCAGTAGCAGCTCATGGAGTGCCAGTGTAGGTGGCTTGATTTGATTACACTCGTAAATTAGATCATTCCTTTTTATGTTCATCGGTTTTCTTTAGCAAAGTATGATAGATAATAGGAGGGAACAATTTACAAGTAAAAATTTGATAAGGGATTTGATATGTATTATGGTCCACTACAGACTCGAACTTGAAAGTCAATTTGCATTGGTATGGTATAATTTTTTTAAATGTAAAATTAAATATGTTTGACAATATTTAACCTGAAACTTTAGGAAACTAAATAATCTGTTTTGTTAATTTTATGGGAGATAACTGACCAAATTAACTAAACAATTGTATCTATTATTATTTGGCTCAAAAGTAAATCTACCTTGAGGTGATTGGCCCTTTTCATTTGGCGTGGAAATGCAGAGCAATTTTCTTTTCAGAAATGGTTTGTTCAAGGATTAAAGCATGTTGATTAAGTTATACTTTTTATATACACACCCCCTCTATGATTTTAACAGTTATCAAATATCGATAAAATTGACATTTTTCAATACAAAACTGCTGGCTGCATAGCAAAAAATAAGAAAATGTAACAATTAGTAAACATTGATACATTAGCTTAGAAGGAGTGTTGAAAATATTAACATAGACATTTCACTCGTTCTCGAGAAAACCTATATTTTCAAATGCATGATTTTTTCGCAAGACCTGTCGGGTAGCTATTGCCATCTGTTCTTGTTGGCGCAGAAGGATACTTTGGTCAGTTGTGAAGCCACACCATGCCTTTCACCCTTGCACTCTACAGGGCCAAGGGCTTTAATATAAACAAAGATGTGATTTGTTTGATTATCAGTTTGTGATGTATATTTAGGCTCAGCAGTGTGTTTGCACTGAATCCTTAGACTGAAAATAAAACTTATCATATCTCTAACTAGTCATATCTTTATTGTAATAAATTAAAATACAGTTTTGGTTAGCTTATTAGAGCTATGATGAGGTTAAAGGTCAATGATTGTTTGTCAAGCTATTCATATTTTCTAACCAAGCACTATATTTGCATACATGAGGGCCTATTCTAGTTTTGTTAAACTTTTGAAAAGCTAGTGTTAAGACATGTGTTAGTAAAATGACCTCTAGACAGGTAAATAGCTCCACATACTGGACTACTTATATAACCATACATGTACAAATGTCATTCCTGTATTTGTAATTTTATAAAATGTGAGTGTTTGTATTATTGTTTTTCTCTTGTGTTGTTTAAACTTTTCTTTGAGATTATAATGGACATGTACTTAGGGCCTACAGTCAATTTGTTTTCCAAAACTACCTTTACCTATCAGTTTCCATATATTTATATAAGTTAATAACATTTCAGTCAAATGATAGGATTTATAATTAGTTTTTGTTTTTATAATAAGCCATACTTTTATGCAACTCAACTTTATTTACAATCTTTGTATTCTGAGTCAACCTGTCAAATTATCTGATGCTCTCAAACAATTAGTGAAGGTCTTGTTAGGATTAATATTGTTAGAATAAAATGTACAACTATGCATATAATTTATGTATATTACCTTGTATTAGTTTTTTTATTTTAGCTGTGAAATTATCACTCAAAAATCACAAAATTGCTCAGGTGCAAAAATAAGGCGTTATATTAAAAATATATATAGTTAAACTTTGAAGCAATAAAAAGAATTGTGTGTATCGTTCAGATAAAAATATGCGATAATATTACCACTTCTAATCATATTGCGTCATTGTATTTTTAGGTCTTGTATTGTCTAGTCGTAAAAACAATGTTTATACCAAATTAAAAGTCTATAGATATCAAGTTTGTTATTTACCCTTACCCTTATAATATAATATGCTGTGATTTTATAGAAATAGATATGTCAAAATTCACGAACGTTTGTTGTATTTCATACGCAATGCCTTCATTACATTATTAATTTAAAATTTATTATCTATAAAAATGTAACCTCAAATAAATATAAATCATTTCATAAAAAAAAAAGCCATGTCAAAAGTGTTTAACATTCCTACCATAATATTTTGTCATAGAATGTTCAAGTCAATTATACATTGTAATAACTACAAACCTTCACCAAGCTTTAATAAAAAATATACATAGATAGAAGTTTTCCAAATCTTTTATTGAGATGTATCGATAAGTTTCCTTTTCAATCCTTAAAACCTTAAAGTGCTGTAGAATCTTTGAACCAATATGCCAAGTCAAGAGGTATGAGAATTCCAAACCTGTCGGTAAACAACTTCACTATATTATACTAAATTATAAAATAAGGTCATTGAAACTAATGGTTACAGTTAAGGATATATTTTATTGGTCAAAAAATCATTCTTAGACCACGTTTGCCACAAAATTAAGTCCAACTAGACTAGAGTTAACTATGTTAATTTTTCTTGGTACATCTTTAGAATAAGTAGTAAAAATAAAAACATTTTTTTAATTAATTATCTGTAGGTACCTGTTTGGAATTAATGCAGGTTACTTGATCGAATAACATTAAATATTAATATTTACTTATATTATAGTCAAAAATAAACATTTGCCTTTGACATGTAAATATGAAAACTCCAAATTCTGTGTGCAAAGATGAGTCTTGTTGATTTGTACTTATTCACATCTCACTGTTAGAAATACGGCAGAGTTTGCATTAGTAATAAACTGGGTGGCCACTCAAAATCTAGAATAAAATTCCAGCATAATTATCGGTTTTCATGGCCAAAAAAAACCCCAGATTTTTAAAAGGCCTTTAGATCTGAGACTTTTAACAACTGATTCAGAATAAAAATGTTTTGTAAAATATGTGTTGAACACACCACCAAATTTTAGTGCTCATGCAAGTATTGTTAGAAAATATTTATACTCAATGCCATTGATAGTGGACTATTGGATTCCTACACAATTCATACCACCTACATCAATTATGTCTTAAGGAGTCGAATCTAAATATGTAAAGGTTCTGGTTCCTGCTCTGGTTATCTAAACTTTTTTATAAGTTCCTGTTCTTTTCAGTACTTAATTAGGTTCTGATTTGCTTCGGTGACCGTGTGGTCTAACGCGCTACTCTCATCTTAGACTAGACTGCCAAAGATGGGGAGATCAGGGCTCTATCCCGGTTGGGTGAATTGAAAATGGTTTTCGCTAAATCGTTTTAAACTCGGCCTCCAAGCAGATGCAGGTGCATTTCCTCTAAATTAAACCTTCCTAACCCATTAGTGTAACTAACACATAAGTGTATAACCTGAACAGGTAGTAAGACGCAGTGCTAAAATAAATATTAGGTTATGGTTATTAAAAATGTATATATACTAGTTTTATTACCATTAAAATGTGTAAATAAAATTTAATATAAAACATAGTTTACTACAAAATTAGAATTATTTATATAAAAAATTTAAATAATTCAAAAGCTTGATAATTCACAATTTATTTATAATTCAGGATGCAATTTGAACAGATCATTTTGTTTATTTTTGTTTGCTAAAACAATTAAATAAATATCCTCTGTGATCTAGAGGTTAGAGTTCGTGGCTACAGATCCAGATATCCTGGGTTCAATCTCGGCAGTTTAAGATTTTATACAAAATAGTTGGATCAGGAATGAGGTCAACACAGCCCTGTGAGAACAAATGAAGAGCCACTTGAATGAAAAAGTAGAGAATCTGTTCTATAAAACTGAGATTAACAGCTGGAGGGTTCATTGTGCTGATCTTGGCACTGTCTTCACCAACAGAGCCACAACAACCCTATCTCTATGGCTTGATTGCAAGTTGACGCCATGGAATTTTTAAAATATGTTTACTTCCTCGCTATCTTACAGGTAGAGAAAGTATTGTGATTGTAAAAAAAACCAAACTCAAGATTTTGATGAATCTTGACGTTTCATGATCCCCCAATCCAAAAAAGTGGTTTTTGACTTTCTATCTGTCTGTCTGTACCTCTAACTAGAGCCTAAACTATTTACCGATCGGGCTAAAACTTGGTATCTAGGGTTTTCATAGGGTTGCCCCGAGGGTTTTTTGGAATTGGTTATCCAACCCTAAAATTAAGGGTAATTTAGTGAAGGGCAAAAAGAGAAAAAGTCGATATTCTCAAAATCGGCTCTAAAAACATAATGAGTTGTAGTAAGGAAACAATATTTAATTGTAATTATAATGATAGAATTCAATGTGAAGAATAGTTATAAATGTAGGACAGAAAATATGTTATAAATGGTACTGAATCTAAGATCAATTGAAAATTTAAGTAAAAATACTGTCTTTAATATCTAAGAGGATATTCACTCATATTTAATATTTAATATCCTCTTAGCTATTAAGGACAGTATTTTTACTTAAATTTTCAATTGATCTTAGATTCAGTACCATTTATAACATATTTTCTATCCTACATTTATAGCTATTCTTCACATTGAATTCTATCATTATAATTACGATCTAACGATTTTGATTAAATTTCATTTCTAAACATTTATAGATATTAAAAAAAAAATGGCTTCTCTCAATATTTCGGCAAAATGACTTTAAGGGCTCCGGTCTGATGCATAAGTTGTAATGACATTGTTTTGAATTACTCTAAATTATATAAAAAAAACTCATGGATGAAGGTAATTTTTCTTTAAAGTAATATATGTAGAATATCCTTTTAAGATTCATCCATGAAGAAACACGCGCTTCTCAGAAATAATGTGAAAAGGATTACACCTTTAAAATATATTTTTATACCATATTGCCTATTAAAGAACAACTGCGCTATTTCCTGTTAAAAGGAACAACTCCGCAGTATTTGGCAAAGACGCCAATTCCCTATACCAATAAGAAGCTAGCCTTCACAAAACCTATCGCCAGGACTCTTTCTATTAGTTAGATTTTACACTGTTGGCGAGGGGGAAAAGATGCAAGGGGTATGTCATATATAAACCGTTTGTGCGTATCAGCCAGACACCCAGGATCCAAACATCTACACCCGGGATCCAAACGCCCACGCACAAGTTAGTCAGAGCCACACACTGGCAGTCACAGTTTAACACAGTATAAAATAACTTACATTAATATCACAAGTGTGCAGTGATATAAAGCATTTAATTGGAGTATGTATAAATAATTAACAAGATGTCATTTAAATAAACCTTGTGTGAATAAACAGCCATCAACAGTTCTCTTTCTCACATTTATTAATTATATCGTTCTAATTAGTGCTCGACCACGGAGCTATAGACAACCTAAACATCATCACAGCATTATTATATCAGGGAATTAATCCGTAGCGTTTCAATCGACACCCAACGACGCAATTGATTCCATAGTGTTACAAAATTATCTTTTTTTTATAATATCTCCTAAATTATTTGAGATATTAAATTACTTATCGTCACAAATATGTAGATCTCTTTATTATACAAATATGTTATGAAAGGCTTATTTTTATAAAACCAATAACTTTCACGCTATACGTAAGTATATATATATATATATATATATTAAAACTTTCAAACACAAAAGGTAAAAGTATTGCGACCCCCCAAACCCTAAAAAGTGGTCTTTGCAATTACGTCTGTTTAAACTTAAAATTAAGATTAGTTTAAGAAAGAGCGAAAAGAGAAAAAATCAATTTTCTCAAAATTGACTAACGATTTAAATTAAAATTTGTATCTAGGTGTTGATTAAGATTATAAATAGACTGGCTATTTTCGTTTTACCATGAAAATGAATTTTAGGGTACTTAACAAAAGCAGAAACTTCTGTATCTCTGCAACTATTTGAGATACTAAATAACTTAGCATTGCAAAATTGTAGTACTATTAAAAATAAAAAAACTTTTATATGAAATATATTTTTATAAAATCCAACAGTTTCTGAGACATTGGCAAATATATTAATACAATTATGTGAGCTTTAGTTGTAAAGATATACTGCTTAAGTTTTACCGCAATAATTCTCCAATGCCATCGAGTAATTAAATATAAGTAAGTCTCTAAAAGTTTAAGTTGTTTTTCTTTAAACCTCTTAGGAGAAATGTCTGTACAACAATGATCTATATCCATTTTAGACTCAATAGTTAATATTTACATTTTTTATTGGACAAAATTTATAAATGAGGAATTTAATAGCAATGCGATGGCATGAAGATTTGCAACACCTAATAAAATGTCAAAAAATTTAACCAGAAGTTGAAATTTTAATACGAAGTGTTGACCCTTGTGGACCCAACATTGATCTTTTTTTATCAGTCCAAACATACAAATGAGGACATTAATTCTTTAAAAACAAAATTATAAAATTTAAAACCGGGACTAAAAAAAAGTTTTACATAAGTATAGTGCAATTTATGCTTGGGTTTGCTAGTGTATATTATTTCGTTTCACATATATTACGAGTGTTGAGTAAATATCTCCATTGTCAAACAATCGAGCGAGAAAGTCTGTGCAGAGTTCTGTACCATTTATTTTAAATAATGTCATTTTATTTCAAATTAATGTTTGTAAAAAAAACTTTACCCATGCATATTTTTAATTGAAAAAAGGGTAAGTAAATTTAATTATCTAATGCTGGTTTGAAGCAGACCAACCAGCTACTTACCATGTTGGGAACATAGGAATTAGTGTAGACCTATATAATTTAAAATTATTTATATAAAAATCTATTCAACTTGACCTATGAAATTCCGAAGCTTTTCCCTGATCATTTCCTAAAATTCTCGACTCAAAAGTATATTAAAGCCTTCTAGTACCCCACCTCACCCACATTTTTATGAATAATTATAATAATAAGTTTTAAAATTGAAATAAACATAGTCAACTAGGAATTAGAAAGTTATAAAATATATTACAAAGCTACACACAAAAAAAGACAATTTGAATCACATTGTAATTTATTGATTTAATTATGTTTTTATTTCATATTTTGAGTAAAACAACATTTTCCCCGATTTTTGTTGTAATTGACCAAATTCACAACTTATTCACCTTTTTTTCATGACATCAAATTCCTGTCTTATTTGAGTTTTATCGAGAAAAAAAAAACGGTTTGATTAAGCTAGTCCATGTACATTTTAAATTTAAACTGCAAGAACTTTCTTGAAGTACTTAATTTGTAGACACACCAAAATAAGAAATGAGTATGCAGACTTACAATATGTAAACTTTATGTAATTTACCTTAAGAACCAAACTAATAATATCCTTGGTCACTCACTCTTTAAGTTATTTAAAGAAATTCCACACTTAGTAATGTTTATTTTGCCCCATTTATCAATAAGTCAAATCAATTATTAATAAAACTATAAAAAACTTATAAGCTACACACAATGAACACAAACATTAGACTACTTATTACTTGAAATATGAAGTCAGAGTGAAAAGATCAACAATTTGGGAGCCCCCACCACTTTTCCACCAAGCAAACTGGCCATCCAACAACTTACATTGTTTAACTTTTAAGAATAACACTTAAAAATAAAGCTTTTCATATTTAGCTTAGAGTGGTTGAACAACTGGGTATGTTATCATTTCTTAATACTCTCCTCTAATTAGACATGTTTGCTGTCACTCAAAATTATTTTATTTTTATCAAAGTGTCTTTCTACCTGTTAAGGTTATATGCATGATAATTACTCTGATAGGCTATGGAGGGATGAGGAAGCATTTTAGAGGTATGGTAATCTACCTGCATTTTCGTGAAAGCAGAGTAGGATACCATTTGTGAAAAACCACCCTTAGTAGGCCCAACAAGTGTTCGAACCTGGATCTTCCAGTCTTCAGCAAGCCAGTTTAACACAAGAGTGATGGCATATAGCAGTCAGTCACTGAAACAGGTCACTCAAAGTTAAATACCTCTTCCTAAACTTTTAGCCTTAAGAGTAAAATGAGAAAAGCTTACACGATGTGACAACATTCCTCAAGAATATGAATTAATAAGTACTTACTGCTAAGTGCTCATTGATACTTCTATAGTACTCTTGGAGAATAAATACATCATACCCTCACAAAAATTCCTAAAAAAAAGGGAAAATTTTATTTTCAAAATAAAGTTAGGTTTTGGAAAGAAGGCCATAAAATGCAGAAATCACACATTAGTAGCCAATGATTTCCGTACGTCCATCATAGACTCTGCCTTAAAATAAGAGTGAAGAATGACCCTGGGCACAGAACAATTCCTGGATAGATCAGTGGTTGAGCATTGGCGTACTAAACCAAAGGTTCCAGGTTCGATTCCCGTGTCCAGGTGTCATTTTTCAATTGTCAAATATATCTTGATGGTGAATTCCTCAATAAATATCATAAATAATAGCTTCGGCTATTTGATTCTTAAATATGCGATCCCTTACAATTATAATAATTGTTCAAGTGGCAGCATGAAGCCAACTCCGAGTCGAAGGTGGCTGCGTTATCTGATAGCTCGTGATCTTAATAAAAGAAATCACACATTAGTAACCGATGATTTCCGTACGTCCATCATAGACTCTGCCTTAAAATATGAGTGAAGAATGACCCTGGGCACAGGACGATTCCTGGATAGCTCAGAGGTAGAGCATTGGCATACTAAGCCAAAGGTCTTGGGTTTGATTCCCGTGTCCAGGTATCATTTTTCAACTTTCAGATTATAACATCAATTTGCCAATTACCTACGTTGTGGGCCCACGAACAAAGACTTCATCCTTCTCTTCTCTGGTCTGCTGGAGAGGTTAAGATCTTGGCTGGGTGTATTAAAGTATTTTTCCTAAACAATTTATTACCCTATAAGCAAATGGGTGTGTACTTCCTTTAAATTCTACCTTATTCATCCTTATATATGCAGAGAGCTCTTCTGATTGGACACAATACATAAAATAAAGTATATTATCAATTAACAGCTCTTAAAAAGATTTAAATGACATATTTAGTAGTAAGTAAGGATAAACTTTAAAACAAGCACTGCAGTAGTAATAATCCAAAAATAATTATTTGGTAATATTTGACTGGACTATATTTTTCCACCATGCCTTTTACCAGTTTGGGCTACACACAGTAATCAAGCTAATGGAATGAATGAGGATGGTAGAATTGTAGGAGGTAATAAACCCACATTTACATAGAGGCAGTGAGAAGCTATTTAAGAAAATACCCTGTCAATACACATTTATAGGATTCAAACCCTGATCTCTTAGCCACCCCCACTAACACAAGTGTGACCACTGATACAGACGAATCAACAAACAATATTATAGCTTAAATTCACAATGTCCAGTTGAATACAAGGCGATATTTGACACATAATATTCCCCATTTTATTGTTTACAATGGCAACATATTTTTAAAATTTTCTTAGTTTAACACCTTAAACCTTCGATAACAACATATGCTAGAGTTATCGAATAAACTATCTTGTATTGTTTATGTATTAATATAGATGTCAAAATCCTGTAAAAATAGATCCCAACATATACAAGAAAATAATAACATAATGATTTGATAATTGAGATGATGTAATTACAAAAGAAATATTTGATGGGTGATAAAATGTGATCATTATCAAAAGACTTGATGATTGATAGTGATATGAAGATTTGATTATAAACTTGATGTGCACATGTAAGTAATTAATTAACAAAGAATGAATCAGAACAAAATAAATCTTTAATATCATTGTTGAATTGCATTGTGATCCTTCGTTTTGTTAAAACCTAACCAGTTTTCAAGTATGGAAGGGGAGAACAAAATTAAAGCAATGCCATGTGTTGGGGTTAATTATTAGTTTACTCAACCTTTGATTGCTAAATTTAACCTCGGAGATGAGTTAGTTAAATATAACAATGGCCTATATTATCTTCTTTTTATTTGTTGAGAATGTCTAGTTTTTTCTGTTTTATGGTCAAGTTCACTTATATTTTCTAAGGTTTCAAGTTACACAATTATTATCATTTTCCCTCATCTATGGGTAAATGGGTCATGGGTTGGAGTTTATCCATTATTGTTTTATATATGCACCTATATATGATAAAATATAAATCTGAATTATTTCTAATAAATGATTTTTTTAAATTGTTTTAATGAATGTGACCACATGAATATATTTTTTTAGTGGTTTGGATGTGATTAAGAAATTGTTGGGTGGGTGGCTATAAAAAAGGTAAATGGCTTGTCTTATGAATGTATCTTTGAAGATTGCCCTACATAGTGAACACATGACTCAAGCATCATTAGTGAGGTATTTGTACAATATGAATAAGGTATCTAAGATGGGCCTTCAAATTGAAAGAATTGCCCCAAACATCTCATTTAATAAGTATTTTTCCACTATGAGTGAGAAGATGATCTTTAAGAGTGTTCTTCAATTTGAAAGATTTGCCACACACATCACATTTGATAGATAGGTCTTTAGCCACTATGAGTAAGAAGATGACATTTAAGTTTGTCCTTCATTTTGCAAGATTTGCCATTTTTTCTTCTTTTTTTGGGGATGTATAGGGGATAAGTGGGGGAAGAGAGGTTATATGTTGATTGAGTAGTCTTATTTTTGATGACTAGTCTTGACCCTATATAACATGAATAACACAAAGTATGGGGATCGATCTCAGATGTTACTACCCAAAGGATTCAAATAGCATATAACAAGGGAATTTCAGCCCCCCCCGCCCCCCCACCCATATTTCACACAAAATAACTATAGGAATTTAAATATGCTATTAATTNCCCACCCATATTTCACACAAAATAACTATAGGAATTTAAATATGCTATTAATTTTAATCAATATTATATTCAAATTATATTCATGAAAAAAATATAACTTGAAAGTTTCCTCAAACTTGCCTATAAAATTATTATCTTTACAATAGTCATTGCCTCTAAGAGAGCTAGGTTCAAAAATCACTATAATAAAAAGAACAAAATAAATGCCTTTAATGCAAATAGGGAGATCTTTGGGTGGTTGGGGGCTATAAAGAAAGTAAACTGCCCCATTTGACCACTCCACAACCACAGTGGAGGCCTGGCATTCCCCACATTCACAAGATGTCTTGTCAGAGGTGAAGGAAGGGTTTGGTAATCAGATAAATTTGTGCCGGGAACCGAGGATTGAACCTCGGCCGCCAGCATAGAAGTCTGACACCTTACCCCTAGACCACCAGGTCACCTCATATATAATTGATTATGCTAATGTGGTAGTAATGGATAAAATCGTTATTTTGATTCCATTCCTAAAATTATGGGACCATAGTTTACTGATGACTGATTTTAGAAAATTTGAAATTTCTTAAAATCTCTAGAACAATTTTGCTCTAAATAGATATTTGGGGAGTGTTTTAATTGTTAAATATCAATGTATACTTGTTTTAAGGAAAAAAAAAGTTATTTAAGGGTAGTTTGCTTAAGAGTAATTTTTGAGCATCTTATATATTCAGCACCGCGTCTTACTACCCGTTCGGGTTATACGCTTTGAGCATCTTAAATATTTCAAAAATGACTAATAATTTTGTTTAGAATGGTTTCCTGTGGAATGTTTTATGGAATAAATAAGGAAGTAGTTTTATATTTCTAAATAAACAGGTCTTATTTAGGTTAGTTTTGAACATTTCAAATTCGTTAAAATAGCTATAGTAATTATATTAAAAATTTGTATTTAGGCTAAATATTGTTTCATTTGATTATAAATATATGTTATTCGGAGAGAAAGTTATTTAAGGTTAGTTTGATCAAAAACAAGTTTTAAAATATTTGTTCTTAGACTTAACTACGGGAAATTACATACAATTGTTTCATTCTATAGGTACTCTTGGAGTAATTCTATTATGTCGTCTTGAAAACAAGGGGTCAAATAGGCAATATTTGCAAAATTTATTAAGATAAGAAAGCTGTTCATTACAAGTTGGACTTATAAACTTTTAATGATTAATACATATAGTTTATCAATTAAATGTCTACAATCAGTGGCAATTGTTTGTTGGATATGAACTCATATGTGTGTCTATCTTCTACATCAAAAAGGGCTGTCTACAATATTAAGCGCCACAAGACGAAACTTTAAATAAACTAAAGATAAACATATATCATATTGGCTCACCAACATTCATTTCTAATTGGCTGAATACACGCTACAAATTATATCTGGAAGCTCTGTATTATTATTATTATTATTATTATTATTATTATTATTATTATCACCGTGTCTTACTACCCGTTCGGGTTATACGCACTTACGCTAA